>JAQIXT010001428.1:0-15853 GCA_034700445.1 Stenotaenia linearis
TGTAGAAAATCTGTAGATTTTGAAGTAAAACTGTAGAAAATCTGTAGATTTTGAAGTAAAACTGTAGAAAATGTGTAGATTTTGACGTAAAACTGTAGAAAATCGGTTGAAATCGGCAAAAAATCAGTTTGCTTCACTTAATGAATGTGACTATTCATTGCTACGCTGAATTCCTAAGAACAATGTAATTAAGTCGATAAAGTGATAATGATGTATGCAAAATCCATTTTCTCTATTTAATGAAAAATATTTCCTACTGAAGGACCATTCAGTAATGATTACGCCAATGGAATGTTCATTTCATGGACACAATTTTTCCTTCAAGACACTCCTTCCATTAATATTATTTTGTTCAGGTACGGAAGCCACACAGATGCAGAACCACTTAGAAACCTTGAACTTAGGAATTTTCCTTAATTTAAAAGACATAAATTAAGAGAAGCATGTTATGAAGAATAAAAATTTGCCTAAAATTACTCGGGTAATAAATTGCCTTTTTTACCTTGACTTTGTGAGTGATTGTGAATGGCCTTCAACCTACACCTTTATTCATCTCTATTCATAATTTTGTCAGCATAGAATTAAATAAGACTTGATAATTTGAATTTCTCCAAAAATAAATGGTCTTAATGAACCTTTCACAGTTTTACCTCGTTTCGGTATGAACTTAGACATGCATTGCTTAATCTTTGATAAGCGTATGACTACGCACAGGACCAACCAGGTATTAGTGATGCGCATCGACGTTATGCGATTTGATTTTGAGAATTCGACCGAAAATTCGAACGAAGATTCCAAGGAGGCTAAAAGGTGGCGAGGGCCAATCCGTTTCGGTTTCTTTGAGAGATGGGAAACGGGTCAGTTGGTACCATTTTATGTCAAAACATATAAATAAATAATGTGAAATGATTCAAGTGCATTACACGGCTTGCCCACAAATTGCGCATCACTATATTGGAGGGCGTGGATTTTAAGTCATTTTTTACGGCCAGGTCAGCAGTTTTCGGCCATTTCTACTCATCGTGGACTTAATAACAATTTTATTCCAGTTCATATAAATAAATTTTAATAATGACTTTTTTATAGTTTATTAAATATTTTTTGTTTTTGTGTATTTGCAGCTTCCGGTTGTTCGGATCCACCGTATATCAAACATGGGCATATCATAAAGATCAATAGTACTGGACCTTTGTATGGAAGTGATTTGTATCCTGAGAATACTGCAGTTCATTATGCATGTCAGAGTGGATATAGATTCAGAGATTGCACTGCGAATAAGATAATCTGCAAGGAGAGCAGGTGGATCAATGAGTTGCCACAATGTGGTAGGTATTGTAGCTGTTGAAGGTGTTTATAAAGGTTTCTTGTGTCTGTGCATACACTCTTAATGAAAAAGGTTTAATAATAGAAGTGTACAGTCATGGTAAAAAAAAAAAACTTCTCAATTGACCATTGGCTACCAATAGTGAAACAAAGTTTTTTTTGACCACGACTGTATACGAAAGTCTATAAAATTTTGTAGTGATGTTTGATAGTAACCTATCACCAAAATTTTATATTCTAAGGTCTAAGATTGTCTCCATTAGTGCACCTTTAAGCCTTTTTATAAGTTTTTAATGGAGAATGTAATAGGCTCAACACACTGGAATGCTTGTTCCACTTCTGACCTATTGAAATAGTTTGGAATAATAAAATTTCATTTCCAACTGACTCATGACTGGCTGAGCATTGTAATTTAGTTGATCTGTGGGTTGGCGAACTTCAGGCCATCCCATGGACACAACTTGGTTTCAATGTCCAGCTTAGAAATTTAATAAATTCGCCCATAACAAACCTAATAATGAAAATCCATAGACTTCCATGTAAGAAAAATCTTATTACAACAAAAAAATTATTTAAAAATATTAAGGAATTTTGGTGAATTAAGTGAGTTTGCGGTAAAAAGTACGGAACAAACGGATAGAATAAGAATATGAATAGAATTTGAATCGGAGAATTAGTTTATTTGTGAACACCGAATAGAAAAGTTGGACGGAGTGAAAAATAATTGCCAAACCATCCAAACCCGACTTCGAACATTATCATTTCCTATGCTGCCACTAGATTGCGGTTAATATAAAGCCCACCGAACAAAAAACCTTGATTTTAATTGCCAGTGAACGCGCCATGAGCATTAAGTTGTTAAAATTGATGAGGAACCAGGAAATTTCCAGCATTTCCTCCAGACTGTACAAACATAACAATGCATTCAATTGACTGTTTTCATGAGACAGAATGGAATTTGAGAATGAATTAATTCTCAAATAGAGGTAAAATGCACGCTTATCTCATAAATGATGTAATAAATGCTGAAAAGGTGACTTGGTTCTTTTTTATATTCACCAAGG
The DNA here is from genome assembly GCA_034700445.1 of Stenotaenia linearis. Taxonomy (NCBI): domain Eukaryota; kingdom Metazoa; phylum Arthropoda; class Chilopoda; order Geophilomorpha; family Geophilidae; genus Stenotaenia; species Stenotaenia linearis. The sequence goes on from JAQIXT010001428.1 coordinate 2,388, forward strand.
ACTATTTTCTGCGTTGAATAATAATGCTAATTTGATGAGACAGTACATTGTATTGAAATTACTGCTATTTATGTAACATTGAGGAAATGTTTTTATTTGGAGAAAATTCCTGTTTTAGGTCAAGGGTAAGCGAGGAAGTAAAAAGTAAGAAAATAAACAAAAGAAAAATATTTTTCCTTTTTTGTCTATTGAATTATAAATCTTTTTTTTATCTATTTTTATTCAATTTTTTTTCTATGTTTGTTCATTCTACTTTTTCCTGTAATTTGTGGTTGTGTTAAAGAGGTCATTGGACGAGATTTAAAGAGATGAGCAAAAAAATGCAGTTTAAGCTGCCTTAATGTGCTTTAATTGGTCATAAATCTCAACAGAAAAATTGGTTTATCTTTATGTATGCATTGGAATTTATGATGATAATATTTTTTTAAGCGGATTGTGGATACAAATTGCAGTGATTGAATTGTTGTTTGAGTGAACCGGTGAGGAATAATTAGGGTTTAAAGTTTGTGGTGGGTTTATGGTGTTCGGGATTTGCTTAATAGGATTTGGGTATTGGTTGTAGCAATTTGTGAAATTGATTTTTATTCCCCAAAACTTGATCCTGAAATTGCATGAGCAACAATTGTACCAATCTCAGTTAAGCATTAATCTTAGTTTATTCTATACTGTATGTTAACCAAGATTTAGGGCCAGTTACACCAAACTTTGTTAAATTCAGGTTTACGTAACCTATTGTTAAGATAAACTCTGGACTAAAACTCCAGTTAACGGAACTCTGTTGCACCATTCAACTTTGTAACAATGATTGCGATTGGTTGAATTTTCGTCACCTGATTGAATATTGCAGGAAATCAAGTGATAGGCCTAATAGCAGATTAAATTTTTAACTGGCTGTTTTTGTCCAGTTAAATTTTAAACCTTGGTTTTATTTTTAATCTGTTTGGTGGAACAACAATTTGATTAAACTAAGTTTGAAGCCACAGTTAAACTACTGTTAAATTTAACTCGCGTTGGTGCAACTGGCCCTTAGTGCAATTGGCCTCGAGTTAATAATTAGTTAAGACAAGTGAACTGAATGCATTGGCAAAAAAGCTTAGAGGGCCTATTTTGGAGCAAAGAACTGTTAATTAGAATGGAGGATGAGAACGAAAGAGTAAATTAAAGATTTACAAAGAATAAACTTGATTAAATCTATATTTACAATTAATTGTAAATATTGAATAAATCTATTAATTATTGGACAATCTGTAATTTGCTTAAAAAATTATATCAAAAAGTATATTATTTATTACATTTTATTTTAAACTAAAAAAATTATTTTTTCACCTCAAACCACGGTTTGGCAGGTGTGGTGGGAAAAGAATTGATGAATTATGGTTATTTTATAAACTAAACATTGTACCATTTCATAACTTTGCGCACGTCTCTAATTATAATTTATTTTTTACCAGTTGAATTAAATGGTTGTGGCCAACCGCCCGCAGTACCCTACGCCACCATATCTCATCACGACCCTCCATCAGCATCATCAGAGGACACCTTGCTCAGTGTTCCTTTATACTCGAAAATTCATTACAAGTGCCTGCCTGGATTTACTTTATTAGGAACTCCAGACCTCACATGTGGATTAGATGGATGCTGGGCGCCTAATTTACCTCAGTGTGTACTACTTGGACCACCTTATGGTAAGATTTATAGTAACCACACATTGTTTTCTATAATAAGATACGTGGATATAGGGCAATAACTGAAGTATGCTCGAGAAAAAAGTAAGTTATGGTGGAATGCTTCAAGGATTTGATTTGAAATCTTGGAACACTACAATTTTGTAATAAATTATTCCTAATAATTAACCTGTTTTTAACCCTAACACGTTGTCTGATTAAGTTAGTCACGTTGAATCATTCTTTGCCGCAGTTGGCCGAAGTTGCTCGGGGCTGAGCGAAGCCAAGTTTTTGGAATAATTATTATTTATAGCGAATAAAAATAGTTGGGAAGAAACCTAGGGACAAATCAGAGATTTGTGTGTGACATAATTAGTTCTTAGCGGCTTCACCTTTGTTCGGTACGTGCTTAGACATGCATGGCTTAATCTTTGATCATCTTCACGGATACTTTGCCGCTAAACGTCAAGAGAATAGTGTTAATATCCAAAAATTACCACTCGGTGCACTTCCGGTCTTCAGTACTGCTCCTTGTGGTCATTTTTGGTACTAATTCTCCATTATATACAATTGAAGTAAAACTATAAAACTAAGCAGACCTGTAAAACTAAAGGGGTAATTGCATTTTATATCGGCTATAAATTTTATATATTGTCTGCAGGTATTAATATTTTTTTCACTCCATTTAACTTTTAATTTGAAAATAATGGGTTGTTTTTTGTGAACAGGACACTTTATTTATCACTTAATTATTTTTATTTTTACATGTCCCTCATCTGATAAAACTACCATTGTTCTGTTTCCTTCTTTAATTCCCTCCTCCAGCCCCTGGAATCTTTTCAATCCAATTCACTGCATTACACTCCTAATGGCTGCTCATTAAACCTTCAGAGCAACTTTTTCTTTGTAATTTTTTATTTATTAAAAAATTTCTTTCAATTTCTGGGCTCCAGTGTGTCTTGCTGAACAAACAAGACTGAAAGAAAAATGAGCAATAGTATTATAAATAAAAAGAACAGCAATTTGTGATGATGTGATTTGAGCTCTCATTATCCAATTTATCCCCAGGTTTCTAATCCAATATTCAGCTCAGGTGTCCATTTGAGTGTTTTCCACCTTTGACATGGCCTTGCCTCTAGTTTGTCTGCTTGGCATTTCTTTTTGGTACACAGGAAGACATCAAACAACAGTTCTGATTAAAATAAAAAAATTAATTAAACTTTCAGGTTCAGGTCTCCACTTAGACATGCTTGACTTTTTGGGAGTAAAACCAAGTTAAATTGAGTTTGATTACCCCTGAACAATTCTGATTTCATAGGTCTATAAACATCTCATTTGTCCAAATAACAAATTGCATTCTTGACAGTTATACCCTGCAAGACGTGAGAAAAACTTTTGGCTGGCCATTGCTTTAATTGGTTTGATTTACAATTGAGGCATCCATTAAAAGTTTTGATAATGGCCAATCAAATTCAAGTCACTGGTAGACTTAATCATTCTGGGGTTGAGCTATACAAATTGAATTTTCTGTCATGTCCAAATTTTATTCAATCTAAAGAAGAAATAAGGGGAATAAATAAGTCATGCTCATAAAATGTGACATCAGTTGCTTTAATGTGACCTTGTGATTTTTTTTTGATTTTTTTTTTTTTTACTTTAAGGGATGTAAAAGTTAGGGATTATCATTAACAGTGAAAAAATTCATGTCCCAATTAGTGTGGTCAAATATAAAAGTGTAACAAGGATTTAATAATACAATTAAATTTTCTTCAAGTATGTGGTCAGGAATGCATTGACCTGTAATTGGTTTTGTAAGATATAGAAAGATGAAATGGATTTGTCTTTCGAATATCAAAGAAAAAAGTTTCATTTTAGCTAAAAGAATAATCTTTCACAGCAAAAAGAACACTCTTTGGTGAAAATTGTCTCTAGTGAGAGTCCATCTAAATTTATTTCAATTGTTGCAGAACCACCGGAATGGAAACTCGCTACCACTCCTGGTTTGGCGCAGCAAAATGATATTTCCTGGACCGATACTCATCTCATGACTGTGTCGATGGCAACTGCTGGAAGCATTATTGGTGCTCTTTTACTCATCCAGCTGTTGGTGGTGTTCCAAAGAAGAAAGTGTTGCTTTTTCCTGTTTCATCGACAACGAAGACATCGCCAACACCCACATTACCGTCCACGGCACAGCTCTTCCTCTTCGGCTTCGTTGGCTTCTTCGCCCTGTAGACTGACGAACCACGATCCGGACAGAGTGGCACTTATTGCCTTTGCTGATGGCGTTCAGGTAAAGAATCAAAGAGACTTGACTGCAAGAGCATTTGCCAAGAATGTTTTCATTAATCAAGAACAAAAGTTAGAAGTTAGAAGGCGATCAGATAACCTAGTTTTAATTGTTAGGTGGTATTGCCAACTTACGAAGAAGCAATTCGGCAGTCGGGACCGCCGGCTTTGGAGGCGATGAATACTCGCGGTTTACCGAACAGAGGTTTCCTTCCGATGTTACCACGAAGGTCCAGGACCGGTAGCAGTAGAAGCAATAATGCAGATCCTAGGTAGGATTTTTATTTTATTAAATTTTGCATGGCTAGCTGGTAGAATGCATAGTTAACCCTTCCTCTGCACTGCAATACATTGCTAAATGGCACTTGGTCCTTGGTGTTTGCTTCCTTAGTCAGGCTTTGAGCACGCTTTAGTTTCTTATGAATGGAAACTGAATTGTTCAATTGTTTAGTGTGACTGGTCCAACTCGACATTCTTCAACATCAACATCTCATTCAGCATCAGCTGTAGATAGCATGGGATCCACTGACACAGTGGCTACTAGTGAAGTTAGCACTGCAGTCACTCTGGATACACTCAGTTCGACCGCATCGAATGCATCACAGCAGCTTTCGTGCAGAGCGATGTGTGGGAGTCTCACGTCCTTCGACACAAATTCAGTGATAAACAGTGAAGGTGAGTTACAAAATCAATTTAATACTTTAATAATTTGCATGAAGGTATTACAAAGATAAAAAATAATGTAAAGTTAACTTTCACATTGATGTTACATGGATTATCATGAATTTTTAACGTAAAGTTGATTTTTGCATTTTTGCAAAATCACATGTAAAAAAATCAGTAAATTTTATAATTAAAATCACACAAGCAAATCATGGCTTGCCCCCTGGTGAGTTAATTCTTAATTTTTTTTTAAATAAAATAAATTTATTTTACACTTTTAAATACCTACTTAATTTGAATCCTTTACACCCAAAGGCTCAGAAGTCACATAAAAGTGAGCTTATCTTACAGTTGTCAATCAAATACATATAAAAAAAGTTTATAGTTTCTATCTGTCCTTATTCTGCTTGCCCTTTAGGAATTAGGATAACTTTTTTATTTCCTAATTTCATTTCCTGTATGTTGATGAATAATAAATAATTCTTGATGGAAGAAATAGCCACTGGTCAGTAGGCAAATTTTTAAGTGGTGGGTCAACATTCCTGGAATAATTTGATTGCTAAACTGATAAATGGAAAGTAGAATTAATTTATTCATGGAAATTTGCTGGAATTAGAAGGAAATGAAGTGATTTGTGGGTTAAGTGTGGGATTTTTTGTTTTGTTTGTTGACCAGTGGAGTGAAAATGGTTTCCTGATGTGGTTGAGTCTTGAAGTTGATTTGCAGTGATTGAAAAGTATGAAAAAAAGTTGAAATTGATGTCAAAAAGTGTTGGAGATTTAGAGATTTGGTTTAATTGATGTCAAATTGGATTGAGAGAATTAAATGATTAAAAATGTGTGAGGTGGGTAAAAAATTGGTAATTAAAGGGATTTTTCTGTGGTTTTTTAAGCTTATAATTATGAATAATAATAATAAAAGGTGGGAGATTTTAAAGAAAATGGCTTGGAATTGCTGACCATTTAAAATAATGAAAAAAGTTTAATTTTTTTGTAATTTAGGCTTAAAAATTGTTTTATTGCATATTTTATGGCTTGATTTTAAATTGAGTTTTTAGTTCTGGTTGAGAGGTGTTATTAGAAAATGTTAGAAAATGAAGTATAAAGTTGAGAAAAAAATTTGTTTATATTAAAGTGGGCAAGGATATGCATAAATTTGCATAAAAATACTTAAAAAACCCATAAAATTGCAGAGAAATCTTTGAAAAATGGATAAAAGAAGCATAAATTTGTACAAAAACTTAAAAATTGTGCAAATAAATATATATATTTGTACAGAAACATGCAAAATATGCATAAAAAGTTTCAAAATTAACATGAAAATACATTGAAATCCAAAAAATGCACATATAAAACAGAAATTCATTATTTTCCATTCATTTGAGCTTATAATTCCAAAAAAAAATGTCTGCCAATTTTTTTTAAAAATATTTTTTTACAAAGTTATGTTACATTTATCATTTTTTCTATTTTTATAGATGCATTGAACTCTGGGATTTTGCTTAATTGAAATTATGGGAAAATATAGGTCTAGTAGGAAGGATTTGATAGAATGAAATTAATGTTTTTGAGAGGCTGAAAATGACCACTTGAAATGGAGGTGAAGCCTTTGATTATGTAATTGTCAAGGCGGATTGTATTGAATTTTTATTTTCTAAGTGTGAAATGAGTTTAGGAAACCTGAAGGGAAAAAAGTGAATAAATAAAAAGAAAAAGTGATTGGAATGAAGATGTCAATAGCCTCTAATAAGGACTTGGATAAGGTGGCCATTGTGTTTTGTGTAATAAAGGAGCATTTTCCAGATCCAATTCAAACCTTGATTGCTTGTAAGATTGTGCAAGTACAATAATGGGTGCAATTTAATTCAAAATTTGAACATAAAAAATTGAGGACTAAAAATAAAAAAAATTATTTTATTGCATCTTTAATGGCTTGGTTTTAAATTATGTTTTTAAAACTGATTGTGGAATATTATTAGAGGGTTATAAAGTGGGGGGGGGAAAGTAGAATAAATACATTTTGGTGTAAATAATGGGCAAATTAAGCAAAATAAAAATTTATAAAAATTTATAAAATTTATAAAATTTATTCCTTCAGTTTAAAGTTTGTTTACATCATTTTCAATAGCAGTTGCAATGCAAACTTCAATGTAAAGTAATGAAATTAAGCATAAAACTGAAGAAAAATTAAGTTTACGCAAAGGTACAAAATTCAAATCAAACCGCATAAAAATCCATAAAAACAAAAATCCCCAGAAACCTATAAAACAACCAAAAATCAATTCAAAACCACAAAACCAGTACTCAAACTTTCAAAATTCAGACAGCATTAGGCCTAATTTAGTTTTTTCCAACCATTTTTTTCAAACCCACAAAATTAAGCCTATCTTATTTATGTAGGCCAATTAGCAATAATTTTTTATTTCAAATATAATTTTTTTTTGCCAAACAAAATGGTCAATTTTGAGGTTTAGGAAATTTGTTTTCAATTAAACCTCTGATAAATAATTAGTAGGTTTGTTGGCAACAAATATTTTGTCCATATGTCTCATAAATTGTTGAATGGAATGCCTGTGGTTCATAGTTTTGCATTCAGCTGTCTGCTCCATGCTAAGAATCAGTTTGATATTTATGTATCAAAGTTATTAAGCTTTCTCATGAAACATTAATATGTGGTGAGGACATAAACAAGAGTTGAGAATTTTCTTCTCTGTCTATTGATTCTGTTTTTGGACATGGAATTAGCAGTTTAATCACATTTCAACATGTTTTGAGCTTGTTTGAATTACAATTGCTGTATTTCTATTAGAATATACAAATCCTTTTATTTATAATACATATTTAATGTAAATGGAGGTTGGAATGAGTTTTTTGGTTGAGTTATGAGTCAAAGTGGGGTTTGAATGTGGGATTTGGCATTTTTTTATGTTTTTATGGATGGAATTTTGTTTTTGTTTTTTTCAGATTGGAATTGGGTGATACAGAAGTAGGAAAATGTGGTTGAATCAATGTTGATTTTTGGTTGAATAATTTTATTTAAAAATTAAGGAAAGACAGTTTTAAGCGAACGCTTTCCGGTAAATTTTGTGAAATGTTTTTTGTTAGTTGTTTATAATAAATTTAATTATTTTAAATTTTTGTAAATCTGATTAGGGGTTATTTCAATGCTGGTTTTCAACTTTATTTTGCTACTTGGGTAGGAATTTGGTCAGATTTTTGAATGTTAGTCATGAGTGGATGTAATGGCTGGTCATAATTTTGAGGGTTGGGGCTGTGAGGAAATGTGATTAAAGGTGTAGTAAATGGTGGAGTTGTGTATGTTTTTAATTGGGAGTGTGAGGTGTAAGTTGTGAGTTGTTGTGAGTGGGAATTAGGTTTGGTGGAAATGGGGTTTGTGATGTAAATTTAAAGGTGTTTGGAGGGTTTTTGTTGAGAAATTATAAGAAAAGTTTTGGTTAGTTCTTTTTCTTAACTGTTTGGTGAAGTTTATTGAAAAATACTGAAAAATATCATAATTTCTAAGGAAAATGTCATAATTTCTAGAAACATGAAATTATCTCATTTCTAAAAAAAAAAAAAAAAAAAAAAATCAATTATAGAAAAAACATCATTATTTATAGAAAAGTGAGAAATTTGTATGGAAAATGTCAATTCACAGAAAATGAACATTTTATGAGAAAAAACTAATACAAAGAATCATAACACCTAGAAAAACTAAAAAAACATCACACAACTCAAATTAATTTCTCAACAAAATATATTTCTCCCACATTCCCTTTAAAACCTCCCATAAATTCAACCACAACCACTTAAACCTCAAACCCCATCACAACACCCCAAAAAAAACCATTCCTCGATGACATTTATGAATTAAAATAATAAAATATTAAACTTTTTACTCAAATTAGAAGAAAAAAACGAAATGAACCTTAAATCACACTTAAACTCACTTCAACATTAACACATTTCCCCTCCCAAAGCATTCTGGGAGACATGTCTACCCGGTGTTGGTACACGACTCTATAATTAGCGGTTAGGATTATAATGTACGGTGAGAGCTCTATATTAAAGCAATTAAACTATAAATTACTGGCCACCTCATTACCACAGCCCCTTGTATTTATACACGGTCATACACTTTTCAATGGTGGGACGAGTTCACGCCCCCTTGAGGCCGCATTTTGTCATAAATTACCGTTACATAATGTTGGAGTACGTGTTGGATTGTGACCTGCAATGACAAGAAGTCGTTTGACAGGCCTTTTGACGTTTATGATGATGGTAGGCTTGGGTGCGATTGATTTTGGTGGATGTAGGGCAGTTATTTTGGTTTTTGTTTGGTTTGTGTGGGGTTTGGTGAAGTGGAAAGTGAGGGGTGGGTTGGGGATTGTTGTTGGAGTGTTGGGAATTTTTTTTTTATTGAATTTAATAGTGGAAAGTGAAGTTTAAATAATTTTAACCATTGGAATTTTAACAATTAATGGTGAAATAATTGTTTTTAACAAAAAAATAATTAATTTCATAATGAAAAATTTAATTATAAGACTCAATAACAATCAAATTTGACATTGAAAAATTAATTTTAATATTAAAATCAAATTTAACAGTGGAAAAAGAACTTTTTACAATAAAAATTACTTGTATAACTTCAATTTTAGCAATAGTAAACAGCATAACAGCAGCATATTATTGTTAAAGTTGTTTAGACATTAGAAAATACAATTTTAACATTGAAAACTGTTGCAAAAGAATAAAAATCCAAGATAGGGCAATTCCCTACTCCCTTAAACACTTTAAATAATTAGAAAAACAATCTTAATAGAGAGTTTGCAGAAAACAAAATTTGTCTTGTAACTTATAAATTCCATGTTAAATATAAGTTAGATTTATAATTAACGTACAATTCTACAAGACGCACGTTTTGTTCTCCGCAAACTCTAACTTTGCGGAAAACAAAACGTACTCTTAATAACTTACAAATTCCATATTAACTGTAAATCTGACTTACAATTAACATAAAATTTATAACTTATAACAAAATTTTGCTTTTTCCAAATGTACTACTGATAAAAAACCTTCCAACAACATAAAATACACTTCAAACCCCCTCCCAAATACAAAAAACAAACTCCATCTATGGCAAACCATTCAAATTTTTTAATATCTTTATTCCTTGTTCTCCTAATTGGACTTTGTCAGCATTTATTTAAAAATTAAAACCCTTTTTTCCCTCATCAATCCACTATAGCTAATGATCTCTTTGCGTGATATTTTTCAATCTCAGCCTTTGGTGTGATTTCCCAAGAGTATCCACACTTAGAAAACTTAATATGAAACCCACAAAAAATAAAATGAAAATGTAATTTCAACCTGTGATTGATAGTGTGAACTGTTAAGTGTTTTCTCATGCAATGAAAAACATAATTATTTTGATAGCCAACAATTTACAACTTTTTTTAAAATTTCAAATTTTTTTTCCAGGTGTTCCATTACTAGAGGAAGCAGAAATAGAAACAAATGAGAACATTGCTTCTGATGATGATGTAACACCATCACCAACTTCAGGTTGAATTTCTGTAAATAAATAAATAAATAAATAAATAAAATAAAACAAAATATAGTTGTCATTGTTGGTATATATTTCTAGATCTTATTTTTTCTCCTGTGTGTCACTAGAATGTAAATTTGTTGTTTTTGAAGAAGGAAATAGTTTATTTAGATATATAAAAAGTCTAGTGGGACCATAATATTGATTTCTCATGGTATAATTTTATATATCTCTTTGAAATTATATGATAAAAACCTTTGTATGACATTACATCCATGACATTACTGTAATTTATTGTTGACAAAACCAAAAATCAACAATTTTGTTGTGGTTTTGTGTTTTGTTTGTAGTTTTGGTTGTTGGTGGTTGGAGATTACATTGTAAAATTTTACTCACAGTTTGTCTTCCTATAATATTTGTGTGATACAATGTATCAATTTTCATGGCACTGTAGTTGATGAATTTTATTTCTTCTTGTGTTTGTTATTGTAGAAATAAAGTATAAGTTTAACATTTGGTTGTGTATTTATTTTTTAATTATAATCAAGTGTCTTTAGCATGTATTGTAGTGATTTTTTTGTTTGCGGGATCCTTGTTCATTAAGTGTCCATGACTAAAGAGAATGTGTCCTATACAGAGTCTTCGCGACGAGAAGCGGAAACTCGAGTTCCGCAAACTCGAGAAACTAGAATTCTTTGAATTCTGTGTCTAAAACCCCATTTTAATCAATTACCCCCACTCAAAAATTGTTAAATTGCTATTGTTTATGTGAGATTTTTTTTCTCATGTGTAGGTTCTAATTTGGTGTCACAGCAATTAACCCTTCATATTGCAATGCGACATGCTCTGTAATTATCAACAGCAAACTTAATTTATATGCATCTTCAATGACAAAGCATAATTTTACGTGTGAAATTGTTTTATATATTATACTGCATTACCTTGCACATTTTTTTTAATAACTAACAATTTGTAGGCTTAGTTACGAGCTGTTTTAAAGTAGAGCAAGTGTAGAGTTTAGTTAGATAACCCTGTGAGAATTATGTCGAGTCGATGCTGCCCCTTGCAGCATGAATTGTCTGCAGTACTTTTTCATTAGTTAATAATGAGGAAATTGCTGCCCCTTGTAGCATGAATTGCCTGCAATGCATTGTAAACTGGTTAACGCTATACCAATTGCTGCCCCTTGTAGCATGAATTGCCTGCAATGCATTGTACGGTAATTAGTGCTCCGTCAATGCCGCCCTTTGAAGCATGAAAGCCCGCAGTGCATGGTTTGATGCACGGCTTGATTAAAATCGATTTAGCGTAACGTTTTTCTGCAATTTAAGAGCGTTATAACTCGAGAAATATATCCGATATGAAAATTCTAGAAGTGTGAGCGTATAGGAAATGACATACGAGAATTTAAAAAATTTGATCAAAAATGTCGTACGACTCGAAAAAGTCAGTCATTCGTAAATCAACTCCTTAATCGTTAGAGATACCGAAAAATTCCAAATTGAAAAGTTGTAGAGTAATCAAAAATTAGTCAAAATCGTTAGTTGGTTTTGATTTCCCGGTATTTTTAATGGGAGATAAAAAGAAAAAACGAGTTTAGGTGCGCTGTTGTGCAGCGATTTCTCAAGAAAAATGCCAGAAGCAGTTGCAATTATAAGTGATTTTATTCAAATTTGTCGTATTCATCAGAAGCGACGGATCTCGTTGTTTGGTGACCTTGCAGAGCAGCCAAACTTGTCGAAGGTCACCCGAAACATGGAGGTACAAGGAAAAGGCGGAATGGCTTGTGTAATTGATACTTGTACGAGCTGTAGGTTTTTAATTTTTCGGACGTGTTGTTTCTGAGGGCGATGTTCACGAACCGTCAAAAGCGTCCTCGCCTACTCATTCATCATGAGTCATGATAACCCATTTCAACACTGCGCCGAGATTTTATTTATATTGGCTGCAACTTGCAAAAGTGTTGCGGGCAAAATCCGTAGCTCACATTCTCCATGGTTGTATATTTCCTTGGATAAAAGTTATGGAAATGAAATTGAATTTAATGCTACTTGCGGCTAAGTTGTGATTTTTAATGGGTTTGAATGGGAATTATGATGCCTTGAGAAGTCGATTTACTGGTTCAGGAAGTGGATTGGGGATGTGTGTGTGTGGTGAGATTTTGTGATTGGGAAAGTAGGAAGTTGTGTGGGGTTTGTAAGGTTTTGGTTTGATTTTTCTTGTTTTGTGAAATTTGTGGTTGGTTTTGTATTTTTTTTTTTTTTTTTTTTTTTTTGTTTAGCACATTTGGAATAATTTTCTGCAAATTTATGTACTTTTTCTGTATTTTCTTGAAATTTTTACACTTTTTGTGCAATTTCCTTCCAGCTTTTTGACATTTTCTTTAACATTTTCTCTAATTTTAACCAATTTTTTGGCTCACCCTACACTTTAAAATTTTTTTGTCCTCACATTCTTTTTATTCAAATATTCAAAGGAGTGGATTTCTAAGAACCAATTTCATTTTAAAAGTGAAACCAAACTGCACCTGAATCACAATTTCCTTTTCAAAAAATTGAAAAGAAAAAAATCATCCATTTTCCTGATTAATCATAAAATCTATGTCATGACTCCATTTATGCTACTTAACTATCATTAATTACCTTTATGCATTATAGCACTACCCTTTATCTCATACACACTCAACATGTAAAATACACATTGTATAATTCCTCCATTACATTAACACACAAAAAACGAAAAGCATCAGGTCAAAAGTCTGAACCAAACCTTAAAAAAAACTTAGTAATTTCATTCATAAAAACCAACAACACAATCCAGGGATGGAAAATAAGTAAATGGAGGTCAACGACTCAAATACTAATTTTGAAGCCATAAATCAAATCAGCTGAGCATCTACACAAAGAAACAAATTCCTTTCAATTTCGAGCTTGAGGCAAGAAAAATTAAGTAATCAATCAAAATTCGAAGAAAAACAGTTAAAGAATTGAAATTTGCAAGAAACAAGAGAAGATAATTCTTACGATTGCTAGCGGCTGTGAAGTTTTGACAGTCGACAAACCCGAAGAGTTAGTGTGGTTCAAAATAAGAAGTATGAGATTTGAGAATTGTAATAAAGAAATATATATAAGATTGGATTGAATTTGAGTACTGGTGTAGAATGAATTGGAATAAGAGTAATTATTTGTTAAAAAATGTTTACATTTTTATATTTTCGATTGTTTAGATTTTATCTAAGGTTTTTTACGCTTGTTTAACGTGTATGTTTTGATCTGCAAAATTTTCATTTTGACTTTGATCTGC
>JAQIXT010001429.1:0-15843 GCA_034700445.1 Stenotaenia linearis
GGTTACGAGAGTACGGTTGTGACCAATCCTTAGCGTTGCGACAGACAGTGCCGACTGGTGGGTCACCAGCGGTCACAATTGGAGGTGGGGAGGGGTAGTTTGTGGTGTGGGGGTGGTTGGGTTTTGGGGTGACCGGAAGTGGGGGTTTTGAGCCCTCCAAATTGGGGATTGGAGTGGGAGTTTTTTTGGAGTTGGGAAGTCGAATTTGGAGGGGTTTGTAATGGTACTTCCGGTTGAGGTGGGGATTTGGAATTTTGGGAGCTAACTACACCTCCAATTGTGGTGGTGTAGTTGGGGATGTGGAGAGGTTTGGTTTGTAGATGGACTGGAAGTGGTGTTTTAGAGCGCTCCAAATTGGTGAATTGAATGAAAAAATGCTTGCATTCAAAAACTGGTTTTGGAGCTGTGCAAAGTGGCATTTCCGTTTAAGTAAGGGTCTTGATATTTTATGAGTATCGAGATTTGGAGGTGTTGTTCGTGATCTGATGGTGGTTGGTTTCCAACTCAACCGGAAGTGCCATTTTAGACCGCTCCAAATTGGATTTTTGAATTGAATTTTTATTTCATTCAAAACTCAAATTTGAAGCCTATTCAAACGCCACTGTCGGTCACCTTACAACCCAAACATTATCACACCACAAACTACACCCCCACTTCCCCAAAATTCCAAGACCCCCACCAAACCGGAAGTGCCATTCCAAACCCCTCCAACTCTTTCATAAAAACAAAAAAATTCGCCAGAATTAAACAAAACCTCACAATAAAGAGCTAAGAGCCAACACGTCGAGGGGTTGCGAGGACGAGAAACGGGCGCGAGTGTCGAAACATTTAAAATGCAAATTTTTCCCTCACATCCCCCTTCATTCCAACACAAGAAGGCGGCGTCGGCCGACTGCAGGATGCGACGTTTATTCGCATTTTCCAAGCAAGAGTGCGCGACGTTTTAATGCTTCCCACTTTACAAGAGGCAGATTTATGGCGTGGAAGGTGGGTATGCGACTAACGTGATTATGCATATTTCATGGATCCCCCCCTTCCCCCCGACTCACTCGCACCGGATCCTGGGAGGTGAAGAAAAGAGAGAAAATAACTGAGAAATAAAAAATTAATTTCATGAAAAAATAATTAATAAATCACAGTTATTTACACTTTTACTTTAGTTTTTCCACTAAAATGGTTTTCTAACTGTCATTTCGGTGTTTTAAGAGGTTTTTCCCCCCTCGAGTTTGATGATAAGTTGCTTAGTTGTGACATCTGGTGGGGAACTATCGCTTGACAAAATTAAATTTTAAGTTTTTTTTGCTTTCATACCAGATGGCGATTCAGAATTTAGTAATCTGACAAGTCTTTTTTTTATAAAGTTGCTGGGTTTAATTTGGAAATGTTATGGATAAGTGGAAGTTGCGTTCGGAAGGCCAATTTGGGGGGAGGGAAAATGGAAGTTCCGGTTAGAAGTCAGATATTTTGAGAACAGTAAATACATGCTTGTGCACACATGTTCATAAAATCTCGTGGGTCTAACGAAACCGGAAGTGCCATTTTAGGCAGCTCCAAATTGGACTTATGAATTAAAAAATTCAAAACCCCAATTTGGAGCGGTCTAAAATGGCACTTCCGGTTAAGTTAGAAACTAAACATTTAATGAACACTAACTACATACCCATGAGTCCGTGCTCATGAAATTTCAAGGGTCTATCTAAACCGGAAGTGCTATTTTAAGCAGCTCGAAAATGGAGTTACGGGTTAAAAAAATCATAGCTTCAATTCGGAGCGGTCTAAAATGAGACTTCCGGTCAAGTTCGAAATGAAACATTTTTAGAACACTAACTACATGTCGACACCTACGAGCTCATAAAAGTCTGAGACCATAACTAAACCGGAAGTGCTATTTTAAGTAGCTCCAAATTAGTTATGAATTGAAAACATTCAAAACTTGAATTTGGAGCGATCTAAAATGGCACTTTCGGTTTAGTTAGGGTCTTGAAATTTTATGAGCAGGGAGGTGTGGAGGTGAAGTTTATGACCTGAAAGTATTTGGCATTTAGTTTAACCGGAAGTGCCATTTTAGACCGCTCCAAATTGGAGTTTTAAGTGTAAAGTGAGGAATTTCAGGTTTTTTTTCTGTGGGTGAGAAAATGAGTTTTATATATAAATCAGTTTTTATAGGTTTGGATCAAATAGTATTTTTTTATCTGCTTTTAATTAAAGTATAATGATGTAATGATTTTTTATGTGGAATTTCAGGTGTATAGATTATTTGTTTATGGGGAAAAATTGTAAATGAAAGAAATAAAATTTTTTTGAGTTAATTTTTGAATTAAAATGAGATTTGGAGAATTTATGTTTGAGATAAGTAAAAAAGTTGGATTTTATTGCCTTGTAATGTAATTGAGTGAAAACAATGAATTCATGCGAGAAAACTGCACACAAAACCAAATACAAACATCTGTTTTTCATTAAATATTCACATAAAAACTGGGCTAGAAGGTTGTTTTTTTATTTTGTTTTTCACAAAACTAAGTAAAATCATTCAAATTTCATTAGGTTTTCACAAAAAACAATAAGTTTTCACATGAAACAGATCAAAAATAGCTGTTTTTCATTAATTTGACATTAAAAACTGAGTTAAAACAATCAATTTTAATGTAAAACTGAAGAAAAACAACTAGTTTCACTTTAAAACATTGTTTTCTCATCAATTTCCACAAAAACTCAATACAACCACCTTCAACACACCAAAATCCAACTTCCTCATCCACAAACAACAAAAACACTCCCAATTAATTTCCATCAAAACTCTTTAAAACTTTAAAACTTTTTTTCTCAAAACATAAATTTCTATTTATCCATTTACTTTTATAGTCCCAACTTAATTTGGCATTCAGCGATTGACCGAAGAAAAAGGTGAAAAAAACATTTACTTGTAATTGGCGAGTGTTTTAAATCTTATTTAATTTGTTTTTTATTTTTTATTTCCGCCTTGGGCTTTTCAATCTAACGATGATTTAGTGTGCAAAATTGGACATGCAAAGCTTGTTGCAACCTGTTGGAATTCTTTCTTAGGTGGTCGTTAATGGGGTGGTGAGAGGGGGGGCAGGGAAGTCGGAGGTTGGGGTAGAACGAGTGGCAATCGGACCACACACGTGGAAAGTGCAACTGAAACTTCATCGGTTGTGTAATTTGGGTTTTTTTGTGAAGGTTCGTTGTAATGAGGGTTTGGATGTTAGTTTGGGGTGTGGGTGGGGTTTAAAGGTGTTTTGGAGGGTTTGGAGTGGTGGGTTGGTGGGGGTTGAGTGGTTTTGGGGTTTGTTTTGGGGTTTTTGGGTGGTTTTTGGAGGTTGGAGTGATTGGTTTGATTGTTTTGGTGTGTAAAATCGATGTTTTTGATTGTTTTGATTGAATTTGATGTGTAAATCGATTATTTTCGCTTCTTTTTAGGTGATAATTGGTGATTTTAATTTAAAATTGATTGAATACAGTCTATATTTACACGTCAAAGTGAATTAAAACAATAAAACAATACAATAAATTGAATGTTAACAACCGTTTTATATGTAAATTTTACTAAAAACAATCGATTAACAATTAAAACTGGACGAAAACAATCGATTTACAGGTAAAATTTAATGAAAACAGTTAATTTACATATAAAATCGAACGAAAACGATTGTTTACATCATTGTTTACATTGGTTTACACTTAAAATGTGAGGAACAATCGATTTACACATCAAATTGACTGAGAAAAATCCCATTCAAATCCAATCTCAACCACAAATTAAAAAAAAAATTTTTTTCAAAAATTAAAATTTATTTTTAAAATAAGAAAAAAAGTAAAATAATTAAAAGAAAATTAGCTGAGCAAGCTTTTAAGCGTTTCTTAGCTTACACAGTTTATTATGCTGTAAGCGATGGCTGCCTCTTTCGGTCTTCCTTACGCCGCGTATTAATTATGAATAATGGATGACTCCCTGCTCACGTATGGTGCATAAATCTGCAGAGTATAGCCCGCGGGAAATGGAAAAGAAGGGGGTGACGACCATCTTTTTTTGCATGCTAGTCGCGCGAGCTATCTCGCAAGGGGCAAGCACCATATTTATTTGGCACACACTGCCGCTGTCATAGGTAGTATATTCATGCACTTAAAAAAGATGGTGGCAACGGGTCTATGCACGTTGTGTATATGAAATGACTTGGGAGAAATTTAGTACTCGAGTTAATGGAAATTTCTGGCAGTGTGATTTATATGGGTGGCAGATGATAAGTGGTTTTTAAAGGGGTTAAGGACTGATTATCGTGCTTGATTTTCAGAGTGGGAGGTTAAAGGGTTTGGTTTTTTTTTTTTTAAGGTGGTTTTTTTGGATTTTTTTGAAGGGTGGGTTTGTGAGGGGTTTTTTTTTTTTGGAGTTGGGAAGTTTGAAATTGGTTGGTTGGTTGTTTTTGTGGAGTTTTATGTGAGTTTTTGTGTAAAATGTGGGTTTTGGGGTCTGTGAATGTCTGAAATGAGGGTTTTAGTGTCTAAATTTATCTAAAATGTGAGTTTTTAGTGTCTGAAATATGAGATTAAGGTCTGTGAGTTTTGTTGTCTAAAATTTTAGTTTCATTGGCTTAAAATGTGATTTTAGGGTCTAAAATGTGAGTTCTAGTGTCTAACATGTAAGATTTAGGTCTAAAATATAAGATTTAGGTCTAAAATATAAGTTTCAAGTCTAAAATTTAAGTTCCAGTGTCTAAAATGACAGTTGTAGACATTTTTTCTTCCAATAAACAATATTTAGACCTACAATATGAACAACAATGTCTACAGCAACTAAATCCCACTTAATTCCAAAACAACCACACACAACTCGACTTACACACAAAACCTCATTACAACAACACCCAAACCAACACTTTAAATATCAATGACGTTTTCACGAACCGCCCATTGGCACGTCACATAATACCAAAATGGCCTCTTACAAATTATTTTATTTGTGTTTTTAGGTTACTTAAGAAAGATAAATTATATTTAGGCCTAATTTGCATGGCTGACTACTGAGAAATCGGGGCGTAGCTATTTTTTGAGTGTATTTAGCTTCTGGTGTTAAGTCAATGCAAATTAGAATATTTTTTTTTTTTTTTTTTTTTTTTAATTTTTTAAAATTTCTTTTAAGGTTCGTTAATTCGCATTTCCTTCTGAATTGAATATGATAAATAAATAAATGGGAAAAAAGTGTATAGTTTTGAAATTGTAATAAAAAATGATTGAATTAATGCCAGGTTGGAAATTTCCTGTTATCGTTGCAAATAAATATCTCAAATGAAGGAAAAAAGTGATGAATTAATCAGGAATTAAAAGGAAAATGGCAGCGGCGTGGAAAATATTTACGAATAAATAAAATGTGAATAAAATGTTTTTTTTTTTATTTTTATTTTTATTTTTATGGATTTTTTTGTGGTGTGAGAATGGAATTAAATGAAAATGAGATTTTTTTTTTAGTAAAGGGAAAATTAATTTTTTGAAAAAAATCAAAATGGCGTCGTTTTGGGAGTTGTAGAATGTGTTGTTGTGAGTAAAATACAAAATGGCGATATTTTGTGAGTTAAAAAGTAAAAAATTTTGAGTAAAACCCAATATGGCGTCGTTTTGTGGATGAAAAAAAAAATGGTTTTCTTATTAAAACCCAAAAGGGCGTCGTTAAGAGTCGAAAAATTAAAAATTCTCACAAAATGGCGTCTTTTGTGGGTTGTTAAGTGAATATTTCCTTTAAAAATCCAAAATGGCGTTGAGTTTCAGGAAAAAAATTTCGAGAAAAAATTGATATTTTTATTAAAATTCAAAATGACGTCACATTTTATTAAAAACAAATGGATAAATTCACAAAAATCAAAATGGCGTCACATTCCACGACCAATAAATGAAAAATTTCCACAAAAATCAAAATGGCGCTCTCTCACAACCTTAAAAATTAAAAAAAAAAATTTATAAACATAAACCTTTAAAAGCCATTTTAAAAAACGACTTTCCTTTCGAGATAAAAATCCAAAATGGCCCCGACGTGAAAAATATTAATAAACCTGATAACACTTAGTCGGAAAAAAATTTGTTTGGTGAACTCGGTAAAAATATAGAGAAAATGGCGTCATCTTTCACCCCATTTCTGATTAAATCATACGCCAGATACGTGCGGAGCAAAGGAATAGTATGAGAAGTGGCAATTGACCCAACCTTCAACTCACACTTGTTTATCTTGTTGCAAAACTCGAAATGATTTACGACATTTATGAACTAATTATATTTTCCTTAGCAATTATTTATTACTTTATAAAACTTTTTTCCTTTAAAACTGAAGAGAAAAAAGTTAATTCGGTTTAATGACAACCTAATCATTTATATACCAAGGTGTTGGAATGTAATAAAGGGTCAAGACCGACCGGCCATTTTTTTTTTTTTTTTTTTTTTTTTTTTTTTTTTTTTTTTTTTTTTTTTTTTGTGGAGAAGTGGGAATCGGATTTTTGTGAGTAATTTATAGGGTCGGGTAAACGGATGCGACGTTGCTATTAATGGTGAAGAGTGGGAAAGAAGTTGTTTGGTGGAGATGTGCGGGGAAGCCGACGGTGGTTGGGCTTCACTGCGTGACGCGGTGGCTGGATCTCGTTTGGTTAGTAATGAAATAAAATGTACGGTAACTACTTGTATGTTTTTCTGTAATGGTAATGGTAATTTTTTTGTAACGTAACTACGTTGTGAAAATGTAAATGTGGTTTTTCTATAGCGTAATTACGTTTTTTGTTACAAAACTACCTTTCTATTTAACGTAGTTGTTTTTATTGGCGTAAATACGGTTTCTGTTGATGCAATTACGGGGTTTTCTTACAAAACTACGCAAACTACTTCTCTCTAAAGAAAACTATGGTATTTTCTACGTTTTTTTCTTACTAAATTACGTTTTTTCTTAACGTAATTACACTTTCTTGTAATGTAACGACGTAACTATGCTTTTTCGTAACTTTTTCGTAACGTAATTACGTTTTCTGTTTACGGTACGACATTTTCCCACAATACTACACAACCCTACAACACAAAATCACACAAAATTAACACAACACAACATAAAATCAACACAAAATCAATATACAACACATCAACATAAAATCAACTCACAACACAACATCAACAAATTCAACTCCCAAAATCAACTCAAATCACAACATAAACATAAAATCAACTCACAACACAAAATCAACACAAAATCAACACACAACACAATTGCACAATCCTACAACAAAACTCATCCAAACTCTTCTTTCACAACCTCAAACACAACACAAACCCCACACCCAAACACATTTAACCACATCAAAATTTTACAAATCCCACTTTTCTTTACCCCCTCCCCCAGAATAAACCTATCCTTATTATCCTATCAGATGTTTTGCAGTGTAGGATGAAGCTAATTATACACAAAGATGTATGGCCCCATAAATTAAAATAAACACTCGAGATTTATAGCCGCGTTGTACATCAACCGGCGATACGTGCAGGTGAGAAAGCGCTCAAATTTGCTCCATAATTATCGCCGTGCGAGCGCCGCCCTGGTGACGGATGTCGGCCGGCACGTGTAATTTAGTGGTGTAAGAAGGCGGTGTCTGGCGATCAAAATGTCTGACACTTTGCTCTCAAAAATGGCCGCGTTGCAGGTTGATAAGTGCAAACGACCGAGCGCGGATCGAGTGTAATTATTGGTGTGCGCGCAAATGATACAGGGTGTGCGTATATGCGCGATCTGAATGGCCGTTTGTGTTCTCACGGGCGTTAAATAGTGAAATTATAGGGTTGTGAAGGATGTGGAGTCAAGAGTCGGCGTTGATGGATGGGTTTTGTTTGGTGTTTGGTTGTTTTGTTTTTATGGGGTGGAGGGTGGGGTTGGGAGTTTGGAATCAGTTTTGGAGGGGGTTTGAGTTTGGAATTGGGGAGTTGGAGGGTTTTAAGGGGCTTTGGGTCGAAATGAAGTGGTTTTAAAGGGTTGGAAGGGTTGAAGGTCTGAAGTTAGATGTTTGATGGGGTGTAGGTGGACAGTGAGTAAATTTGAACTTCTGGTTTTGGTCTAAAATCAGTTGTTTTTAAGGGTTTTGGGTCTAAAATCACTAGTTTTGAAGAGTTCTGAGTCTAAAATCATAAATCTGAAGAGTTTTCAGAGGTTTATGGGTCTAAAATTAGTAAATATAATGAGTTTTTACAGGTTTTTCGGGTCTAAATATCATTAGTTCTCAAGGATTAGTCTAAAACTAGTTGTTTCTAAGGATTGTGGGTCTAAAATCAGTAGGTTTACAAAAATAAGTCTAAAATCAATATCTTTGAAGAATTTCAGGGATTTTAAGTCTAAAATCAGTGATTTTCAAGAGTTTTGTGTCTAAAATTAGTACATAGTCGCTCTGAACTCAAAACTTTCACATCTTACTCATAAAACAAAACATTTTACATTCTTAAGAGCCTAAAACCACAAATCCACTTCCTCCAAACAAATTTACAGTCTCATAAACCAAAAAAAACAAAACCAATCAACTCACATTACAACATCTTACAAAAACTACTCATTGCGTGTCGCACAACAAAATCGTGTAATTTCATAGACCTATAATTTCACTATTTGACTTATTTTACGATGCGAACCTTCTATTATGCCCCGATACCCAGAAATCCATCCTACCACACACATTGATCGCTAAAACAGTAAAATGACGTAAACGAGCGGTTTTGTTTGCAGTTTGAATGACTTTTTTGCGGTTTTAAGTAGTGTTTTCGCAAATTACGGGGTTGCCAAACGTGATGAGATTTATCACTCTGTCTTGTCTCTTACCGTTACACTCGAGGAAAAATGTTATTTTGTTTCCAGACGAAATAAAGGCTTTTTTCTAAAGATACAGTCGTAAATTGCAGGGTGTGGAACTCCAGATTTGACAGTAGGTATATATTTTTTTTAAAGTGCGGGTCTAATCTATGATTAAGGCGGGGATTGTTGGCGATAGCTGCGAGACATTGTGTAATGGATATTAGTTTATGCATTTATGGTTTTGCTGTTATTTGTTTTTTTTGTGTTTGGTTTGAGTTTTTTTGGGCTCTGGGGCAGTTTGGAAGGGGGTTTGGGGGCACTTCCGGTTGGGTGAGGGGTGTGGGGATTGTTGGGGTTAGAGGTGGGGAGGGGTAGTTGGTGTTCCTGGAATTTGAAGGTTGTGGCGTAACCGGAAGTTGGGTTTGGTGGGGCTTGGAAGTGGCATGTTGAGGTGGGAATTGGGCTCTGTGGCGATTCGGAGCGGGGGAATGAGGCATTTCCGGTTTAGTGAGGGGATTGGGGGTTTTGGGGATTTGAGGTGTAGGGGTGTAGTTGGTGTCTTGGAAATTTCGAGGTCATAGTGTAACCGGAAGTGGGGTTTCAGGGCGCTCGAAAAAGGTATGTTGAGCAATTTTTGAACTTTGAGGCGATTCGGAGCGGGTTGAAAGGGCACTTCCGGTTTGATTAGGGGTTTGGGATTGTGTGAACTCCAAGCTTTGGTGGTGTAGTTGGTGGTAAGAAAATGTTGGGGTGGTAACTAAACCGGAAGTGCGTTTTTTTAACACTCGAAATTTCAAATTCGAATGAGAAAATATATACTCATTCGTTACGCATTTTCTAGCGGATTAAAGTGGCATTTCTCATTGACTTAAGCAGCCGACATTTTAAAGACTCGTAGATACACTAACATACTTAACGCCCAGAAATTTTAAAACCCCTAACTCAACCGGAAGTGTGTTTTCAGCTCACTCCAAACCGAAATAAATTCCACAAATTTCCCCGAAATTAAACAGATGGCCAAACCAATTAACACTATCAAAAATATCTTAAAAATTTCAAGCACCAGGGCCCTGGGCCCTTTAAACGGCCCTGAAAATCACTTCGATCCCATTCTGCGAAAGCGAAATAAATCGTGAACAGCAAACTATAGATCAGTTTCTATTTTTTTCCCCGCCGTTTGAATTATAGTTATTATTTTTCTGACTCGTGAGAGTAGTGATTAGCCTGACTTATGACGCGTAGGCATGAATGAATTAGGTTTCAATTCCATTTGCTTGCCAGACAGCGTTTTATTTATGGAATTGTAATTAATGAACGCGGATGGCTAACCTCCGCGTGTCAGCACCAATTATTTCTGCGAAAGTACGTGCATTTTGTTCCTATTTTCGCCGCCTTCTAATAAACAGTTTTCTGGAAAAAATATTTTTTTTTGGAGGAGAAAAGGAGTTTTGTAATCTCCTTTATGGTTTAGTTGTTTGTAGTTGGCACGTTGAGCCGAGATGTTAAATTCCAGATGATATCTGGGGAGTTTTAATAGGATGTGTGATGGGTTTGAATTATAAAGGTGGAATTAAATTTGAATTTTTTGGAAGGGGAGGGTGGGTTTTGGGGTGAGAGAGTGGGGTTTGAGAATGGTGTGGCGGGTAGTAATGAAGGTGTGTGTGGGAAATGGTGTTGAGGTGACGGAAGTTGGTTGAATGTTGTGGAAAATACAGAAAAATGTAGGAAAAGGATGAATTATACAAAAAACACATTTAAAAAGCAATGAAAAACGATGAAAAAACAATGAAAACGTTGAAAATAACAATGAAAAACGTTGAAAAAACGTTGAAAAACAATGAAAAACGTTGAAAAACATTGAAAAAACAATGAAAAACGTTGAGAAACATGAAAAACACCTTAAATAAACAATGAAAAACGGTGATACAACGACGAAAATCAATGAAAAAATGTCTAAAACAATTTTATTTTATAATGTCTAATTTTTTCACAAACTTTTTATACGAAAAACTTCAAAAAACTGACAACAAAAACTTCAAAACTAACGAAAAACAACGAAAATCACCAAAACAGACTTGAAAAACTTGAAAAACCAATGGTTAAAACAAAATAAAACCAATCAAAAATCACTTTAAAACATAAAAATACTTTTAAAAACTTTTAAAACACATTACTCAACAAAATTCAAATCAAACCCCTCACTCCAAACACCACCTAATTTGAATAATTTGCATAAAATTTCAATAACCACCAAAACCACACAAAAATTCAAATCACCGACGTCACAACAATCAGCGCCAACCCGACGGTACAAAACCACCCCACCCGAACCCGAAATCCTCAATCCAACAACGAACTCCAAACCGTACGGTAGTACACTTCAACAATAACGACTCCTCGAACACAATGCAGGTTAACCCAGAACAAATGGCCGACAACGTCGCGAGAACAATGACGCTTACAGCGAAACAAATCCAAGACTACATGCATCATTTACCCCCGCGAATAGTCCTCGGCTGTTTTACAATTTCCAAAGAATCAATAACCGACCACGAAGTTAATTGGTACAATACGCAGCGAGCAATTGGAGTAAGCGAAATTTCACTCATCTACGATTTAATGCAGAGAAGCGGAAACCCGCTCGATGCCTCCACGAATTCGCGGGTTTTCGCCGACTTTTGCTCGATTTACGTGACAAACGTCGATACGAATCGTTCGAAAGCGGATTTGAGGCGCCATTTTGAGGTTTGTGGAGATATTGTTCGTGTGACCGTGAAGAGAGATACGTTGAGGAAAAGGAGGAATGGATTCGCGTATATTCAGTTCGTCAGTTCGCGGTCCGCGGAAATCGCGGTGAAGGATTTGAACGGGTCGTATTTTAGAAACTGGCGGTTGAGGGTGCAGCCGAAGCGGTCGGACGGGCGTGCGAGTCGGGTGAAGTTCAACGCGATGCAGACTGTGACCGGGAGAAGAAGGTGGGGGAATTAGAGTGGATTTTAGTTTTGGACGTGGAGACTGAAGGTTGAGTTTGTTTGGTGGGTTTTTTAAGTGTTTTGTGTTTTTTTGTGGTTTTGAAGCGATTGAGTGATTTTTTTATTTTTTATTTTGATATTTTTTTGGTTTTGTGATGCGACGAATGACGAATTTGTAGTTTGATGTGTTTTTTTTTAGTTTGGTTTTGTGATGCGACGTATTTCAAATTTTTGGTTTTGTGAATGATTTTTGCTTTAATGTGTGGTAATAAATATGTTTTGATTTTTTAAATTTGAAATTTTTGGAAGTTGATTTTTTTTGGTTAGAAATTTCGAAGTTGGCGAATTGTGAGAAAAATTCAAGATGGCGGACTTCGAAGGCATTTTGAAAAAATTTCAAAATGGTAGACGGTGGTTCACTGGTTTTAAAATTTTCAGAGTGGTCGGCTCTATCCAGTCAAAAAGTAATTTCAAAATGGCGGACTTTAACTTCGAATAGAAAAAATTTCAAAATGTCTAGTTTTACTTAAATTGTATTCAAAATACCAAATTTCATAAACTTCACTGCAAAACCTCATTACAACAACACTAAAAATCCCAACTAAACAAACACCTCATAACAACCTAAATTTACTTCAAAATTTATTCAAAAAATCCAATTTTTACGCAAAATAACTCAAAATTAACAACGACCCTCACTACACCAACCAAAAAAAAAAAAACAGGAAAAACAATCGTATAACTTACCATCCTTAATGGACTTGTTTGAAAAGAAAATTGTATTAGTATTTATCACAACGTTATAAATTTAAAACGCAGAATTTACGGTAGAGGGAAGTTGAGACGGGGAAAATATGAGATCCTTTTTTTCCTCCATTCTTTTATTTTTTAATTGCAAAACCGGTGAGTCATGCACGTTGTGTGCAAAATTTTCTTTTTTTCAGACGTGGCCTTCTCTGCACGTCTCATTTGTCATGCGAATTGGTAGTCGTTCGCGACCCCCTCCCCCCTATCGTGCCATGATTGGCATAGGAACGCCTTTGATGTTCCGCTCCGCCTTTGTTGAGCCTCTTGGCCCGCGGACACGAGGGGGGTGCTCGTGTTGCTAAACAATCAGTGCGGCCATTGTGCTGTCAGTCGAGTCTTTTGTTGGAGGGGGACGGAGGGTGGGGTATTGTCCCTTGTGCCACGAGGAATGCCTTTATTTCGGGATGAATAAGTGGGAGATTGGCATCTATCAAGTGTGGTGTAGTGCGAGGTTGTCATTTTTTTAGGTTTTTTGTTTTTTGTTTTTTGAGGTGGGGGGATGAAGGGTTAAGTGTGAGATATTGGGGTTTTGGGTTTTAAGGGGATTTTTTTATTTTTTTTAATTTTGGATTTTTTGGGGGAGTATGGAGTCGGCCATTTTGGATTTTTGGATTTTTCTTGGATTTTCTAAAATTTGCGATTTTGGATTTTGTTTTCTAATGAAATTCCGCCATTTTGATTTTTTTTCTAATGAAATTCCGCCATTTTGATTTTTTTTCCTAGTGAAATCCGAATTCTGAAAATTTTTTATTATTCTGAAATCCGCCACTTTGATAATTTTCAAAATTTTTTTCATCAGAAACCCCCCCCCCCCCCTAAACTTAAACCCAATCACACCAAACCAGATCACCTCCAACAGACATTAAAAACCTCACACAACAACACATGTCGTCGTTATACACCGCCCGAAGCACAACTCAGGCGTTTTTCTGATTGGCAGCGGCAGGAGCCTCGATTAAAGAGAGGTGACACCTGCCGGGCGGAGCATGATTTACACCCTTTAATGACGGAGCGATCTGTCATGAACGTAGCGGCTCGGTGTGATTGACACGCCCAACAGCGGAAGTTGGCGCCCTCTCAGCGAGGGGTGGCTGCAACTTGTTTGTTCTGGTGGTTGGTGGACCCCCTTAAACTGCTGTTGCCATCTGGTGACTAAATGTCGTGCTGTGCGGATATGATGATTTTTTGTGGGGGGCGGCGGGGGGGCTTGATATGGGTTTGGTGGATGAGAAATGGGGTTTATGCTAATTGGGGCTAATTAGCTCGTCTCTTGTTTTGTAAGAGAGTCTTCCTGGACTCCTGGTGGGTGGAAATGAGGAAGGGGGGGGTAGGTGGTGGTGTGAATTTTTTTTGTTTTGTAAGGGGGGGGGGTAGGTGGTGGTTGAATTTTTTTTTGGAAGGGGGGAGTATTGGGATTTTGTTGGTTTTGGGTTTTGTTGTTGTAATGAGGTTGGGATTTTTTGATTTTTTTTTTTTTTTTTTGGTTGTTGTAACGAGGTTTGGAGTTGTGTTTGATGTTGATAGGTGAGTAATGTTCTTGGGATTGGAGTCTCAGGTCATTTATGATATGTGATCGATTTGGAAATAAATGAGCAATTTTTTTTTTCTCTTTTTTTTTTCCTTTTTTTTCCTGTTGGTTAGTTTGAGTGTGTTTAATGGGATTGGTGAGTTGAGTGTATTGATGTGAGGAGTTGGTGGGTTTTTTGTGTTTTGTGTTGTTGTTGTTGGTGGAAAATAGTTGGTAAAAATAAGAAAATGGTTGGTAATTGTGAGGAATGAGAAAAATGGTTTAAGAAGTGGAAAATGAACAGAAAAATGATGATGAGACTAAGATAAGAAAAAAATAACAAATAATGTAAAATAAACAGAAAACTGGGTAAAATAATGAAAAAAGCTACAACAAATAAAATAGAATTATTAAATTAAAAAATTTTCAAAATTTCAAAAACAAATAATATAATATACAAGTAAAAAACAAATACCAAACAAACAACGCAGAAAGTAAACAGAAAAACACTGCAAATTTTCCAAAACCAGAAAAACAACAAAATATTACAAAACCAACAAAAATACAATAACAAAAAAAAAAAACTCCACAGGAGCCACTATTAATACCACTAATAACATTCTAATATCTTCCCCTTCCCACAATACACAATCACATCATTACATAACAGAAAATAACCAAATTAAACAACAAAAGGAAAGTCATTACATAAAAAAATAAAAATAAAAACCTCCATCCCTTAAAACTCTAAAAAAAATCAAAATTTCAATACCGAGGAAAAGAGAAAGGAAATTTCTAACAATATCGCATTGTTGTCATTATTATCATCACTATTAACTTTATGATGCAGAGGATTAATTGGAATGAAGTCATCACGCATGGACAGAATGAGTGACGTGTTTTGTTTTTTTGTTTTTTTTTTCATTAATTTAGTGCGTGCCCTTATTATTTTCCAACTTGTTTATTCAGTTTCCGCTGGAGTTTTATGTGAAAAACGTAGGAGAGCAGGAAAACATGTGACACTCGCAGAAATTATGACAAGAAATTACAGCGGACGTTTTATGGCTCTCGGCTGATTTATGAGCCTGGAGAGAGAAGAAAAAAATGGCCTGATAACGACAGGCAGATATACGGCCTGTAAACATGCAAGAACAACATAGAGGACTAAATCATGACGTGATGTCAGTGGGTGATGGGTTGCTGGGGATGAAATGGGGGTTGATTTGATTAGGGTGTGTTGAAATTAGTCGATAATATTACTCGATACTGCTTTACTAAACAAATTTAGAGATTTTTTGAATTTTTTTTTTTTTTTACAAAAATAATTGGTCATTTTAGGGTTAGTTGATTATAATTTTAATCGTGAAAGTCAGTAATGTGATTAACCGGTGATCAAATGACTAAAAGGTGATTCGATTATTTTCTTTTGATTAAAAGTTGATCGCTTAAAATATTAGACCAAAAAGGATTTCCAGCTTATGCCAATTGTGGGCCCTTCTTGTCACTTCTTGTAACTTGTTAGGCAATGGGCATGGTTCGGTTATTAACTGGTTGATTTGTAAGTTATCAATGAACATATTACAATTACGTAAATATAATTTAATTTAGATTATCAATAAATTAAATGAATTAACCCTTCGTTACTTCATTCGATGGAATTATCATCAAAGGTATACCCGGCGCTGCCCGGGTAAAACAAAACACATAATTAAAACACCTAATTTCAAAATCTATATTTCCGA
>JAQIXT010001430.1:0-15841 GCA_034700445.1 Stenotaenia linearis
GAAAAATCACCGACCTCAGCCAGGTTTGAACCTGGAACCCTTGGGCCCAGAGGTGAGCGCGCTAACCACTAGTCTACCGGCGCCGGCTGTGGTTGCATGATCCGCTCCACTTTTTCTGGCGTTTGCGTTAGAATTTAAATTTACATTAAATTCTAACGTATTTTACGATTTTAACGTCAAAAAAATTGAGATTTCACCACTAAAACAACAAAAACAAAAAAAAAACCCGTAAAATTCAATTTTATTAAAATTTCAACGTTTTTTTCTCTATTTCCAGCATCAGATCCAGCCGCCATTACACCCACCTCTTAAACCAACCAAAAAAACAGGTAAGTGAAACAAAACCCTCAAAACCAACAATAAAACAAGAAAAAAAACAAAATACTTTATTCCTTTTTTTTTCGAAAAACAGTATAAATAAAATGAAACCGAAACACAATGAAAAAAAATGAAAAAAAAGCAAAAATCCTCACAAATTTAGTCCTGTCAAATCTTAATACTATTATTTCTTTCTTTTTCTAACTTGAGATGCTTATCAAGCTCTTTTTTCAACAACACAACCGCCTTGGCCGACAAGTCTCGCTCCGACTTGAGATTTGTTTCGTGTTCCTTCTTTATCTGATCCATAGCGTTCAACGTCTCTTCTCTTTCAGCCGCATTGTGAACCTCGATGTCCCGTTCTAAGGTGTTGATACTTACAACCGCGATTTCCCGTTCGATCAACAAATGCTCGTCGTGCAACTTCCGCATCTCCTCTTTCGACGCTTCGGCGAACTCTCTCTGCACCTGCAAAATGTCTTAATTTTTACGTCTCGGCACTACAGACTTTTGCGAAGAGCAAAATTTATAATTTCTTGACACCGTTTGAAAGTTTTTGACTTTTTATATTCAACTGATTTGATTGACTACCACGTTAACCACATCAAAGATTTTAAAATTGGGATTGGAATTTGTGACATTTCTTTCATTTTAAGGTTAAATATTTCTACTCAAAACGTACCTGCGTATGCCGATCGCGCTGTTTTCGCAAATTGGCCAAAACCCCCGTCACAAACATCCTCAAATGCTTCGCACTCTTCTTCTTCGCTTTATCCAACATATCCAGCGACTGAGTCTTATCGGCCATCGTATGTTCCTCGTGATATTTACTCGCCATATTCATTTTATTAACAATAAGCGCCTGCTCCAGCAAAAAATGCTCTTCCTGCAACCTATTAAGCGTATTCAAAGCTCCTTTGACGATATTTTCCTCGCTTTTGTAATCCTCGCTTTGGATTTTAAGAATTCCTTTGATGAGTTCGTTGGACATCGACCGCTCTTCTTTGATGTGGTCGTAGATCTCTTTTCGGATGGTCCGGACGAGTTTTTCGGTGAGATCTTTCTCGCTGTTAGCGTCGGTTTCGTGTTCTTTTTTGAGGCGTTTTTTGAGTTTGCCGATGCGTTTTCCGTTGGTGCCTTTGAGTCCGTCTTCGAGGACCCCGAGGAATTTCTCGCGTTCGCGTTTGATCATTCGGGTGTGTTCGGTGTGGACTTGGATTATGTCCGAGACGAGTTGGTCGCGCTCGAGTCGGATGTGGATGACGAGTTCGTTTCGTTTGCGGATTAGCATTGCGTCCACCTCTTTGCGCTTTTTTTCCATGCGGGTTTCAACTTCTTTTCGGCTCTGCTCGAGCGTCGCGATCGTTTGTTCTCGTTCGCATCGTACCGCGTTTGCTATGTTGTCGCGGGATCTACTTAGGGAATTGAAGATCTGGGGGAAAGTGGATAAAAGAGTTTTATACGTAAAAAAAAATGCAAAAAAAATTAAATTTACAAATTTCAAGTCAAAATGGGCGTCAAAATGTAAAGATAACTTTCACCGTCAAAGTTATCTTTATAAACGGTTAACTAGTTTAAGTAGAATTTTGACTGGTTAAATATTTTTTGGTAGTTATGTGACAATTGAAATGTGTTGTGTGACTATTAATGATCGGTGAACTGGTTGTTAAACACATTACCAATCCGTTTAACCACAGAATTTAACTTTAAATTTGTTGTCTTTGCACAAAGTAAAATTTTTAATAGTAAAAATGCAAAGTAACCCAAATTTAATACCAAAAAAATATGTTTTTTTTGTGAATATCACCTGGTTCCTTTCTTTTTTGATGCTATCTAGTTCGCGATGTAGTTCGTCCAATTTTTCTAATAAGCGTTTTCTCTCCATTCACAAGTAGACAACCAATGGCCCTATGGGTTTCAATATTATTATATTTTACTTTGTGGGGTTTTTGTGGGTTTTTTTTTGGTTTTACCATCTCAAGTTTGATCTGTTGACTCTCGAATTTTTGGTTGCATCGAAAAGTTTGTGGCAAAAGTGCCAAATGTAAACCTAAATGTTTTGTTTTCTAAGAAGGAAGTGATGGAATAATGGAGGATTGTTGGGGTTTCACATTGTTGATGGTGATTGTTAATTTTTTTTTTGATGTAGGGCGATCGAGTGATCGAGTCTGGATCGATTGGTGGTTGAAGATTGAACTACGAAAGGTAAGTGATTTTTTGAAATTTTTTTTTGTTTTTAAAAGTGAGTTGGAACTTGATAATTTGAAGTTCACATTTTGAGAGTAAATTTTTTCTTGGATGCGAGAAATGGTTGTGGTATTGCTATTTAGAAAAGGTTATATCCAATTTTTGTCACTAGATGTTTGGGATGTTGTCTTAGAGTAGTGAAAGTGAATTTATTGACTTTATTATACATGGTCAGTGTAAAGTAGTGAGAGTTTTGGATCCTGTGTGTTTTTACTGTATAAGAATTGGAAGTATATGGAAATCAATAGATATACACATTGCTGTGTACTGGAGTATTAATTGAAATAACACCAATTAGAGTGAATTGTGGTCGAACTAATGCAGAGATTCATTGAAGGAACAGGTGCAAGCCTGCCTGAACCCACCACTGGTGTAGATCTTGGTGATAGTAGCAAATACTCAAGTGCGAACCTTGAGGATTAAAGTCGAGAAGGGTTTCACGTGAAGAGCAGTAACTTTGTTTTACGGCACTTCCCAGCTACGAGCAAATGTTCTGCACATGTTTTAAAGTTTTTCTACAATACTTCAAAATCTATAGATTTTCTGTAGTTTAATTTCAAAAATATAAATATTCAACAGAATTTGTGAAAAAAATTTAAAAAAAAATTAAATAATCTGTAGATTTTCCTCAATATTTTTCCTCCGAATATTTAGTTTTCATGCACATTAGCAAAAGAAACCAATAGAAAAAAAAAAAACAACAACTAAACAAAAAAAATTCACTTTTATCACATTTGTTGACAATAGATTTATATAAAAAAATTGCATTAAATCAAACAAAGCAAACACACAAAACACGCATCAACTTATACGATCATTTTCATATCCCAAGTGTACTTCCGTCTCAGCTTTCAACTGCTCCAACGACTCGTGCACCATCTGACTCTCCTCCTTCAAATGCTGCTGAAACTCATTCTCCATCTCTTCCATCGCCAAATTCGTTATATCCCTCTCGGTCGTCCAATGTTTCTTAAACTCTTTGTGCATTCGGTCGATCAAATCCACCGCCTGTTTCCTCTCCTCCCGACTATGCGAACGGTGAAGAGTTTCCAGCTCCTCGATGATCTGGTGCGTCTTTTGGCGTTCCGATTGCTTGTGGTTGTCTTTTTGCGTCTTCATTTCTTGCATGAATCTGTTGAAAAGAGTTCTTATCTGTTTTACTTGGGTTTTTTTCGCGCGGATTTGGATGTCGATCGAGTTTTTTTCTTCCAGTTTGCTGTGTTCCCTTTGGAGGGTGCGTAGACCGTTCACTTTTTCGACTGTTAGCATTTGTTCTTTGTTTATGTGCTCCGATTCGAGTTTGCGGATTCGGTCCAGAGCGTTGGCTGCGAAGGTTTCTTCGAGGCGCATGTTGTTGTTTTGTCTTTCGCCTGGGGATGAGAGGTGGTTAGGAGGGGTTTGAGGGGTCTTCCGGTTTGTGGGGGCGTACGAGGGGTGGTGGGATTGGGGTTTGTGGAGTTTGGGGGTTGTGGGGTGAACGGAAGTGGTGTTTTAGGGGCTCGAGAAATGCGACGGAGTTGTGTTGAGAAATTGTTTGCAACGGTCAGAAATACCACTTCCGGTTTTGTGAAGGTGTAGAAATTTTAAGAGCACGTATATTGGTGAGGGTAATTGACGTCCCTAAAATTTGGAAGCGCTTACTAAACCGGAAGTGGTATTTTAGGCTGCTCCGAATGGCATCACAGAGTGATTTTATAATATTTTCCACGCCCTGTAGCGTTTTTGATGTTTCTGAATTTGCTGTTGCGGTTTAGTTAGCGGTTAGAAATTTTAAGAGCACGTACAGTAATGAGTGTAATTAACATAAAAAATAATTGGAACCGCTAACTAAACAGGAACTGACATTTTAAGTCGCTCCAAAAGTCAATCCTGAGCTAAATGAGATTTTTTTTTCACACTCCGTCGCGTTTCGGAAGGCCCCAAACCAACACTTCCGGTTTAGTTAGCGTTTAGAAATTTTAAGAGCACGTATATTAGTGAGTGTAATTGACGTCTGTAAATTTTTGAACAGCTAACTAAACCGGAAGTGGAATTTCAGGCCGCTCCAAACGGCACCTCGGAAGGAAATCATAATTTCATCACGCTTCGTCTCGTTTTTAAAGAATCAAAAATAACACATCCGGTTTAGTTAGCGATCAAAAATTTCAAGAGCACACACGCAACCAATTCTAATCAACCCCCACAAAACCCCAACCCCCTCCCACGACCGGAAGTCCCCCTTTTCCCTCCAAAAACACACACACACACACAAAAATTACTCATATAAGTCAACATATCAACATAATGAATCTGCTCTCCTTTACAATGCTCGTCCAACACCTTCTGCACACGATTCGCCTCTTCCGTATCCCTCATCTCCTCCGTATTCAAATGCTCGGCCTGCTGCCGCACAACCCTTTTAACCCGATCCGAAGTCATATCCAGCGTCTTCTGACTACTCAACAATTTGGACAAAATTTTCTCCCTCGCCTTTTTACTTCTCTTTTTCCGATCTTCTTGTATATCCTGCATCACCCTCAAAATCTTCTCCCGCGCCTTCTGCGACTTTGCCGTCAGCTCGTTGCGCATCCCGAGCATCTGTTTCTTGAGCTCTTTGCGCTCTTGCTGCACCCGGATGCAGAGTTCTTCGTGAATTTGCTCCATGACGCCGAGCATCTGTTCGCGCTCGAGGCGCGAGTTGTTGTCGGCCTCGGTTTGGGATTTGCTGATGAGGTTGAGCATGATTTCGCGGTCGATGCGGGTCTGTTCTTGCATTGATTTGCGGGTCTGGTCGAGGATGTTGAGGAGTCTTTTGCGTTCGTTCATTTCCGGGTGG
This sequence comes from Stenotaenia linearis, assembly GCA_034700445.1. NCBI lineage: Eukaryota > Metazoa > Arthropoda > Chilopoda > Geophilomorpha > Geophilidae > Stenotaenia > Stenotaenia linearis. The sequence goes on from JAQIXT010001430.1 coordinate 5,381, forward strand.
GGCGGGGAAGGTGGGGGTTTTGTTGGTGTTTTGATTTTGGTTTTGCGCTCCTTTTGTCGTGGAATTTTGGTGGTTTGGGTGTTTTCTATGGGTTGATGGGTGTTTGAGGTGGGAAAAATTGTTGCATAGTTGTTATGCCTAGTGTTGAGTTAGTTTGTGGTGTAGTCTGGTGGGAGGGAGGGTTGGGAGGTTTGGGGTGAGGGGAAAAGGTGGAGGTGTGGTGGGAGGTTGGAAAAGGTGGGAGGAGTTGGGGTTGTGGAAGAGTCGAGTGTTTTGGGTGGTTAAATTGGAAATAGCGAATGTGTTGAGAATTTTGATGGAAATATTGATGAATATCGAAAATTTGAATGGCAAAATCGATAAATATCGGAAAATTAATGTATAAATAGCGATTTCTACAGTGAAAAAATTACCTTAAATCGATTATTTGACCGATAAATTAGCGGAAAAGTTGATAAATATTGAAAATTTGAATGAAACATTGACGACTTAAATCCCTAAATATCAAAATATTAAATAGAATTTCAAAAAAAGGAATTGTTAACAAATTCCATTCCACAAGTGGAAAATCAACAACAACAAATAACAACACTCAATTTTATTAACTCTTTATTTCAAACACAATTTCCAATCCCCAACACCACACACTAACCCCACAAATACTTAATAGGAGAAAACAAAGTTTTCAAATTTGTTAAAATACCCTTAGCTTTAGTACAATAATCATTGCTCCCAATCACCTGGCACTTCGAATCATTGGTTTCGATCAACGGATCGACATCGTACTTAACAATCGCTTTCGTTTTCTTTTGTTCTTCGCAAATACCACCTTCCCTAACCGTAAAACAATTCCAACTGACCCAGCAGCCAGGCCATTTCCCTTTTTCGTCATACCAGTTTACTGCGCAAGCTTCTTCTTTGAATTGCTGGTCGGAGTCTTCTCCGGTGCACCAATTCTTGTATGTGAGTTCGTTTCCAGTAGCAATCCAATGCCATAAGTTGTCTTTTTGAGTTTGTTCGATGCCTTCCCATAAGAAGAATAAACCGATCCATAAACCTGAAATTTGAAGTGTGATTTCGGGTGATTTGGAGCGGAGTTTAATGGCACTTTCGGTTTGGTTGGGAGTCTGGAACTTTAGGCGAACCGAGTACTAGTCGGGGGGGTTGTGCTCATAAAGTTTCGGGGTCCTGACGAAACCGGAAGTGCTTCGAAAGACCGCTCGAATTCGCTATAAAGCGCGAAGAAAATTGAAAGCTTTGATTTCGGGTGATTTGGAGCGGAGTTAAATGGCACTTCCGGTTTGGTTGGGAGTCTGAAACTTTAGGAGCACCGACTACCAGTCGGGTGGGTTGTGCTCAAAACGTTTCGTGGTCCTAACGAAACCGGAAGTGCGTCGAAAGATCGCTCGAAATCGCGACAGCGTGAAGAAAATTGAAGACTTTTATCTGGCAATTTCGAGCGAGGTAAAATAGTACTTCCGGTTTGGTTGGAAGGCTGACATTTAAGGAGCACCGAGTGCTAGTCGTGTAGTATGTGCTCATAAATTTTTGTGGTCCTGACCAAACCGGAAGTGTCTCGTCAGCCCGCTCGAAATCGGGACAAAGCGCAGCGGAAAAATTAGGAATTTCTTCTGTTAAATTTAGTTTTTATTGATAAGAAAACAGTAATTGGTTTCAGAAGGTTCTGACATTTCTTCCGTAATTACGCATGCGCAGTTTAGAACTTTCGAGTGTTATGGCCGCCACATTCGTTTATGACTTTAACAACGTGACGTCATTCACTCGATTCAAAAATCACTTAATTTTCCATCAAAAATGTGTTCAGTCGCTAAAATAATTACAAAAACTTATTATTTACTGGTTAAAAATAACTAACAATAACACTAATATAGCACTCGTGCCCCAGCCCGCGATCGCGTCCCCGGCCCACTCGCCCTCCCTCCCAATCCGTTTTTTTGTTTTTTTTGTGGTTTAAAAAAAATCAAAGATGGCGTCTGAAGGTTGGTGTGTGTGAAATTGAACTACAAACCGTCTTTGTGATGGGAATTGATGAAATCTTGTTCTTCTTTGGAGTCGATTGTTGCCAACTTCATACCCTTTCTAGCACAAGCGGCTTCTGCAGTTAGAAAATTCATTTTTCGTTTGATAAAAAGGTATTTTCGACCTTGAAATTCGTGAGTTTCAACGTCTGTTTCTCCATTGATTCTTTCAAAAGTTAGAAAGACCCCCAGAAGGAGGATGGGGAGTGTCAAGTACATTTTTCTGAAATAACTAAATGAAAAGTGGAGAGAAAGAGAATTGAATAACGAGTTTGTTTACTCAGGTGAATTTTATTTTGATTTTTAATTGAGTTTTATTATTTTTAGTTAATTAGTTTTTTTTTTTTTTATGTAAAAGCAAATATTGAATTTAATTAACTATTAACTTTTTTATTATAAAAAAAATTATAAATTATAAATTTATTATAAATTTATTATAAATTTTTAAATTTCTTATTTAAAAAAAAATCAAAACAAAAAGTAATCTTTAAAATTCATTTATTGTTATTATTATATTATTATTCGCAAAATATAATTATCACGCGCTACAGACGCTTCGATAAGGAATGAATTCCTTAATAAATTTACAGAAATTAGCATCGACATCCAATTCACAGACCGACAGTGGTTCGGCGAACGAAGACACCAAATGTGGCGCAACGTGAGCCTGGTATTGACACACAAATACCTTCTTCTCGACCCAAATCGCTCGATTGAAACACTCAAAATCACGGTTCAATGCAGCATAAGATTCTGGTTTCGAAACTGCGTCTTTGCACCATTTGCTGTAATCCAGCATCAACCCATTGCCGAGCCAATGCCATCTTTCCGCCGTTTTGTCCTCCAAAAACTTGATCAGACCGATCCAGACCGCCTGACCAGCTGAAACGAGAGGAAATCAATTTCTCTTAAAAATCCTATTGGAAATTTTCCAATTATGTTAATGAGTTTTAATTGACAGCAAATTTCGATTCTAAAACAGTTGTTTTCTAACTTATTTAGTCACAAATCAAACGTACGTTTTGTCAATTTCTTGATTTCGGCACTCAGATAGTCGAATTCGGCCTCCGTGTCCAAACTCAGAAGATCTTGGCCGTTTTGCGCACAAATTGCTTGCGCTTGCCAGAAGGTTCTTTTTCTCGCATGAAGGAATATCGGTTTGTTTTCGAATAAGAGTGTGACGACTTTGTCTTCATCGTCGGGGTTGTCGGCTGAGGTTGAGAGGGTTAAAATTAAAAGTAGGGGGATTGAGATGATGTTGAAGTTCATTGTGTGGGGTTTTGTGTCGAAATGAGTGGCTTGGGTTTTTTATTATGGTGGTTTGTAGTAGGTTAATTAGTGAGATGAATGCTATTAATGTTTTGTGAGTTTTGTTGTTTTAATGAGGTTTTGTTGTTAATTATTTTTATAGCTGGTTTTCCATAACCAGGAGTTTACTCCCTAAGAATTGAACAAAAAAAATTTTGTTTTGTTACTACAGCTGCTGTATGAATGAAAGTGAAATTCTATAGTTATATAAATGATTTCAGATAAATAAATTTTTTTATTTTCCCAAATCAATTACAAGTTTAATGACAATAAGAATAACTTACAACCCAAACAGTGAAAAGGAGACAAATATAAATATATTAGCCCAATCATTTCAATTTAAATAAGAAATAATTGGTTTTAATAAAATCAATTAAATTGTTAAACATTTCCATTAATTCATTTTATATTGGAAATTTCAATGGGATCCAATGGAATTTTAAAGTGAACAGTACATCTCAGATTACAAAGCTTATACATAGGATGACAGGAATTTAGAATAAAGATTAAACCTAGTGCAAGGACCCAAATTTCATAGTTCAGTTCAATGCTATTTACTATAAGGTCCCGCTTTAGCATCAAAAGTAAAATGTACATTCCAATCATTGTCTGCAAACTCTTTCATTGCAGTCTCAATACCTCCTGAATCATGGATTTCTTCCTTAATTATTACGTAGTCAGTCATTCCAGTATCAATACCTCCTGAATCCTGGATTTCTTCCTCAATTATTTCTTCCTCAGTCATTCCAGTATCAATACCTCCAGAATCATAGATTTCTTCCTCAACTTCTCTACATCCAGTCATTCCTGTCTCAATACCCCCAGAATCAGAGATCTCTTTTTTACAGTACTCTTCTACCCCCTTCTTCATCTCCTGACAAACAAATGCACTTTTCTTTGCATTACATGACCAATACTCCCAACATCCATTTCTACTACTTGTCATTCCCCCACATAGTTTACTTAAATCAGGTGTTTGTCCTGATGGACAGAAATTGAGATAATATGCAGGTTCGTCTGGATCCCACCAATCCCAATACTGAGGTCTTATATTTGGACACACTTTTTTAACTTCTGTCAAGAAAGTTGTCTTTGTTGATGTTGTACCAGTTGACTTTAATCCTAGCCACACATCTGAAAAGAAAAGATGATAGTAAATAAGATGTATAGAACTAAAAGACGTTCTTGAGAATCAGATTCTTAAAAAATGACGTTTTGCGCTAACTTTCAGTTTTTAATAATCCAATTCTTAGAGAATCTAAAGAATTGGTCATTAATGTAGCTTGGTTGTTAAAGTGTAAATGTGGTTTCAAAGATACAAACCTGGTTTATCTTTGGCAAATGAATCGTAGACCAGTTGGTTTTCCATTGAACTTGTAATCGTTACAAACTGGTAACCCAATTTGTTACATTCTTCTTTGGCTTGGAGTGCAGTTACTTCTTTTTTGAAATAGTAAAATGACTTAACAAATCGGACTGTATTTTCATCTTCATTTGCTGGAATAAGTCAAATAACAATAATTGTAAGGATGTTGTAGTAACAAACTACAAGTGTTTGAATTTAGCAATGAAAAGTGGTAAAGTAAAAAGCAGATGAGATTAAAGAATAAACTTTTTTGTGTTGAATATTTGTTTGCTAGAATTTTGTTTAAATGTAATTGTTTATTAAATAGATTTGTATCTGCAAACCAGCTTTCACAAAACTTAAAAATAATTGAATTTTTCAAAATCAGCTGGTAGATAAACTGCATTTAACTGAAAATTGGAAATTTGAAAGTCAATTGAATTATTTTCAAAGACAGCAACTGGCCACAAAAATATTATACATATCTTATATAAATCTAAATGTAAATCCTAATACATCACACACAAGAAAACTCTTTATATGAAATCAGAGACTAAACTAGTTACTGCATGCATGCAGAAAGGCGAGCGACAAATAATTGTTTTATAGTGTATTTTTTATTTTAAAAATTGTTCAAGATTTATTAAAGAAATGAAGTTAATTATAAAGAAATAGAATTAATGAAACTAATTATAAAGAAATCGAATTTAAACAAATAAAGAACAGAGTGTAAAGAATAGAAGTAAAAAAGAAAAACAGTAATCCCAATGCCATCGGAGCTCTCGTTTAGCATCACACAAGCTGAAGTTTCCCAGATAACCTAAAGATATCTGTAGGATGTCCACAGAAAGTCCTCAAAATACCCCAGGGACTATAAAGTATAGAGAATACGGGTTATACCCAAGTAGCTCACTCTGAATATTGTGAAGTCACTGGTTTCACCTCATTGTTACTTTCTCCATGTCAAATCTATGTGAAACAAGTGATGTCATAGGTTTCGGTTAATGCTGAAAGAGTAACTCGTATTCGCTATACTTTGATAAAAATGTCCCTCTTCTATCGGTAAAACCAAAATTCCAAAATTACCTTCCGCGTCTTCTGACTCTTTTGTTCCTTCTCCCTCCAAAGAAATTTTCTCCTCACATGCAAGACCAGTTGTCGTTTCGAAACAATCCCAGTCTTCCCAGCATCCTTCAGAACCATGGCTGACCAAAGCGCAATTTTCGTTAAATCCTTGTCCTTCTCTTTTACACCATCCTTCATAAGACAACCCTTCCCCTGTTGAAAGCCAATGCCAATATCGAACAGATTTCTTCTCATATCTGTTAATAAGGCCCATCCAAAAATCTGAATGAAATATAATAAAAAAAGTCAAAAAATCAAAATAAATTAAAAACAAAACAAACCTCCTTTTTGTTGATTGGCCACAATGTCTTTAGCTACATCACTTTCCTCTTTAGATCCAAGGGATAACATTTGTAAACCCCTTTTAGCACATTCAGCTTGGGCTCCATACCATGATGTTCTATGAACAATAAAATGCATTCTTTTGCCATTAACATCAACAGTTTTGTCTTCTGCTTGGATGCAGAAGGAACAAAGAATTAAAAAGAAGAGGAATACATCTCTCAGTTGCATTTTATTACTGATAGAATGAGTGAATGTGGTTGAAAATTGAGTTTTTATATTTTTTCAAGAGAAAATTGAAACCATCTGTAAATTGCATTAATTTGGTCAATAATTGTTTGTGCATTATGGTTTTGGTTTTGAATTTATTTGTTTAGTTTTTTGTTAATAATTTGGTGAATTGGTTTTTTTTTGTGTGTTTTGATGGTGCTGAAAGAGTTAAATAGTTATTTTATGGTTTGTTTTAATTGGGATTTGTAGTGTTAATTGAATTTTTTTTAGTTTTAAGGTTGGTTTTGAAGTGTTTAGGAGTAATTGAGCATTTGAGTTGAGTGGTTGCAGCTGTTGCATATTTATTTTAATTGAATTTGAAATTTGGTGTAATTTGGTGGAAATTTGAGAGCAATTGTGGCTAAAAGTCTTATTTACTGTTTTCTAACTAGCAAGTAAAAAGAAAAAAATTTCAGAATATTCAGAATTCATTATAAAAATTTTATTTTAATGTAGTTTTTATAGAAAAACAAAAAATGATTTTTAAGCTTCATTCCAGTATCATTAATGAGTTGAGTGGTTGCAGCTGTTGTGTTTATTTATTTATTTCTTAAAATGAATGAAAAATTGACTTTAATTGAGATTAAGTGAACTAAAGCACTTTTATCTGCTGTTTTATAAAATATAAAATATTTGATTTTCTGTTTAAAAAAATGAATATAAAATTGACTTGTCATTTTAATATATTTCTATCAACAACTCATGAAAAAATAATTAAATGATAAAAATCTCAATCTATTTTTAAAATCAAATCCACAAATTAATTTTTATTCACATTTTTATTTTCTCAAGCAATTACATTGATAATAACATGCAATAAGATTTAACAGATTATTTATTTTTCAATAATTTCAATCCCTGATGTATCTTGATCCCCAGTATCCTGATCCCCAGTATCCTGATCCCCAGTATCCTGATACCCAATATCCTGATACCCGGCATCCTGATCCCCGGTATCCTGATCCCCAGTATCATCTTGGGAATCATTCTCATTATTGTTATCGACATACTCTACTACCTCATACTCTTTTTCATGAGGAAACTTATTAAACGAAAGATTTATATCTATATCATATTTAACTCCTTTCCCATAACCTCCATCATCAGAACCCCCATCATCAGAACCCCCATCATCAGAACCCCCATCATCAGAACCCCCATCATAATAACCACCATCATCAGAACCCCCATCATCAGAACCCCCATCATCAGAACCCCCATCATCAGAACCCCCATCATCAGATCCCTTATCAGCATCGCAGGTCAGAACCTTCTGACAAACAAATGCTTGTTTTTTGGTACTGCAAGGCCAGTCTTCCCAGCATCCAGCTCGGGGACTCTTCAAGCCGGCGCAGAATTCGTTAGGATATCGACCATTTCCTTCTCCTTCGCAGTAGTAGGTGAAGCTGGCTTTTATGCCGGAATCCCACCATTTCCACTCTAGCCCATCAGCTGAATTCATTCCTATCCAAATATCTGAAAGGAAGAAAAGGAAAAATGAGTTTCAAGGATTTTGCAGAAAACCGCTTCTAGTGAATCAATGCTATGGATAGAATCTCGTTACAACGAACTCCGAGGGACCAGAAAAAAACTTCGTTATAATAAAATTTTTGGTATAATGAGATCAATTATAAAGGATTTCTGTTATGGTGGGGATTCGAAAAAATTTCGTTATAACAAGATTTTCATTGTAATGGTATTTGTTATAATAAGATTCGATCCTTTGGGAGCCATGTCGGAGATCCCCAATGTGGTCAACAAACCTGGTTTGTTTTGGACAAATGCGTCGAAGATGTATTGGTTTTCGTGGATTTCTTCGATCTCCACCAATTGTAACCCTTTGCTGTTACACGCGTCTTTCGCTTCTTGAGCGGTTCCATCCTGCTGGAAGTAGTAATATGATTTTCCTACTCGTGTGCGGTCAGGAGTCGGATCCTGAGCTTGAATTGATAAGCAGAGGACCAGAGTTGATATTACGACGTGCAGAAGAGCCATTTTTGTTGCAGTTGGAAAACTGTAAATGGGGATGGTGCTGGGTTTTGAATACTTTATGAAATTGCGGCCAGCTGTTGTTGCGTAGTTTGGTTTGTCGATTGTTCAAATTGTTTGCTTAATTGAATTGGAAAAGGTGTTGCTGATTTGGTAAACGTGGCTCGTTGGAACGGATTTGGAATGAAGTTAGTAACTAGTTTTCCATTGAAGAAATTGAAGAAATGTTTTTTAATATAGAGTAAAGTGTTTAATTGTGGGGTACTGCTAATGTTGTTATATAACTGAGTTGGATGAATATTGTTTTGGCAATTGTAACAAAATTTTGTATTTTGTTCACTAACAAGTGTCTTTGTTGGTTTAGCTAGCCTTTGGAATAGCAGCTGGACAGAACAGTAATAAAATATTGTGAAGTATTGTGGTGAAGTGATGAAATTTAGTATTGCAATGAGTTGCTGTAATAGAGTATTGCAGTGAAGTGAAGAGGTGTTGCAGTGAAGTAGTGGTGGGTTGCAATTGTGTATTGCAGTGAAGTGTTAAAATGGGTATTGCAGTGAAGTGCTGCAAAGATCATTGAAGTGAAGTATCGAAATGCTATTCCTTTACAAATTTGACATACAATTATACTGCTGCCATGATCATAGAATTTGTTTTAGTAAAAAAAAATATGAAAAATAAATTAATGATGAAACTTTAGTGTGCAGTTTCTAAAGATTTGAAATTAACAGATATTTGTTCAGTTTGGTTTGAGAATAAAACTAAGAAAAGAAAAGTGGCTTTTACCATTTCATTTCTCAAATCAGTACAGTTTTACTTTAACCTAACAATACATAATTTTGAGCAATGCCCAAATTAGCATTCATAAACTCAATTGCTTTATGCAGTTAAGCACGTAGTGCTAGGATTACCCTGGAGATATGTGAGCCCATCAACAGTTTGGGGTTCTCCAAGGCTGGCCTTGATTTGATCTGGACATTGCACCTGGCCCTGGCTTTGCCCCTGGTCTTGGTTCTGGTCTTGCCCTTGGTCTTGACCCTGGTTTTGCCCCTGGTCTTGGTTCTGGTCTTGCCCTTGGTCTTGACCCTGGTTTTGCCCCTGGTCTTGGTTCTGGTCTTGCCCTTGGTCTTGACCCTGGTTTTGACCCTCACCTTGTCCTTGGTCTTGTCCTTCTCCTTGGTCTTGTCCTTGACCCTGACCTCTTCCTGTTAGATCTCCAGTACTAGAAGATATCTTTTTAACTGTAACTGTTCCATCAATAATCCAATTTTCATCTTGAGCTAGATTATGTGCTAGAAGTGAACAGTAGACAAACAGCAAAAGAAGAAAGCTTACTTTTAGATCCATGGTTATATGGTCACTGGAAGACTGTGCAAACCTGTTGCTATATTAGGATTTTATACTTTCTCTGGATAAAATTGCTTCCATCTGTCAATTTCCATTACAATTATTTGCATTTGCAGTTTAATATGAGAATTGGTTTTATAAATAGAATGGTACCTGCAAGCCAGATTGGACTTTGGAATTGTTGATTGATTTTATAACTATGGTGAAGAGTCTCGGAAATTTGGCTGTAGTATATGCTATAGGTAGTTAAAAGTGAGTTTGATCAACTAAAAACCAGTTATAACGAAAACTTCATTTAGAGGTGTGCGTCAACCAGTTTTGATCTACTGTTGGCTTGAGTAGCTCAACCAACAGTAGTTAGCAGCTGGCTATGGCTGGGTTAATTAATTTCTTTTCCAGCTTAGCCATTTTCAGCTGACTAATTCAGTTAGCCAACTAGACAGCAATTAATGAAATTTAATGAAATTTATTTTCTAATGCGATTCAATTTTGGATGCTACAGTGTCTACCTAGTTGGCTCTGCTATGGCTAAATTAAACCAGAATGGCTAATTCCACCACAAGTTTTTATTGGTGGGAAAATTAGCCTCGAAACCCGTCCCCCAGTATAGTTTTTGTAAACTACTAGCAAGCCCGTCGTGGAAAATCCACGAACAAAATCAAAGTGAAAAAAGAAGCTAATGTTAAAATGACAAAATGTTTGAAGTGAAGTAATAGTGCAGCAGACACTGCAAAATCATAATTTCAACCATGAAAGTAT
>JAQIXT010001431.1:0-15838 GCA_034700445.1 Stenotaenia linearis
AATCAAGAAAAATATAGTCAAATAAATTATTTGCAAACATTTCCAAAAGTTTGTTTCAGCTTACATGTCAAAAATGATTGTTTTAGTTAGCTGTTACTTATCATTATTCATTTCTAAGAAAATCAATATGGGATCTAATTGATTTGACTAACATAACACCACGCAATCCTAGCCAGTTGCTGCTGATATTCCATTGGACAAAAGGTTAACATTATTTTAATGATTAATAGCCATTAAAACATATTATTTAGATTTATAGTGGTGATTGCATTTTAAATTTGGCGCAAGTGAATGGTGGCGCTTCACGGTGGCAGCACAGCAAACTGCAAAAAAAACCCACACAGAGCATGTCATCAGGGAGCTTCCGTATTTTAGGGCCAGTAGGGTCTACACCAAGTTTCTGGTCACTAAAGAACTACAACTTAAATTAGTGCTAGTGACAACAAAGAAAGCTGAGACAACTCTAACAGTAAATTTATCAACTTACTTTTTAACAGAATTAGCAACAATGTCAGCCAATCAATAGCGGTCTTACCAAATTACAGAAGAGTATTCGACCAATACCAGAATTAATAAGAGGATTCGTATCCACTTTTTCATCCAACCACACAACTTCACACAACTCCAACTCCAACTCCTACTGCCATCTATCTACAACTTCAATAACCACAAAACCGTTACTCCACCCATTACTTATACCAAAAATACCTTCCACGCCCCACCCACAAAATCCCACTTTCACCCCTCACCAAAAAACAATCTTCCACACCAAAGACACACAAAAAACACCTCACACGACATCCAACCCCCACCCCCACACCAAACAAGCCAATTTTGTAACCCTTCTTCCCATTGGACACCACTTTGCTGCATTAACCATTCAACAGGCGTTTGACGTTCACCCAAAAACCGAAGCCAGATCCAACTTATGGCGTCCAGTCAAACGGGGCTTTTTGTTGAAGTAAATATGTGAGCGTGCGATCGATTAACAGCTATTATGAGCCGCATAAAATGGGAACAAATGTGTCGAATTTGCAATGGAAATGCCAACAGTGCTCGGCAATAAACTCGACCGAGAAAATCTCGTGCGAATCGTGCGGAGAAGACGCGGAAATTACAACTGCGAACTGCGATGACGAACCAGCTGTTGTTATTTCCCCGCATGTTGACATTGCGTGCCCGACAGTCCCCGACGCTGCCGCATCTTCATCAACCGCTCAGTTACCGTAAGTTTCCTCATTTATCTATTAATTACGTCATTTCGCCACTTTTATTTTCAAACAAAAAAATATTTTTATCGATAATATTATATTTAATCATTTTTTTATCTATTTACTCACTTTTGTGTGTATATAAAAAAAATTTTCAAAAAATTTAATCACGTGACAAAGGTAAACAAGCGTTTTTTGACTCGCTAAACTCACATCAGAGCGCGCGCGTTTCGTATTTGAATTTTCTTGTTTTTATGAGAAAAATAATTTAAAAGGATTTTTGTATTTATTCTCTTCTTTCCGAGGGATGAAGTGGAATTTAAATGTCAATAATGATTACATTCTGAAGGACAAGCTTAGATGTTGCGCCATAAGAGCCATCTAATGTGGAGATCGGCAAACAAACAGCTGTTTAATGGCGGGCGTGAGTGATCGATAAACAAAAATGGCTGAGTGGTTTGTTTTGATTTAAAGCCGTGCGCTGGGAATTGGTGAGTGGTTTTGTGGTTGTTGTGAGTGAGTGGTCAGTGCATTTAGATGTATTTAGATGGGTGAATGTTGTATCTAAGGTTTGCTTTTCTAATTAAGGGAAAAAAGAGTTTTTATTAGGTGAAATTGGTCTTTTTGATTAAGTAACTGTGTCATTATGTGTAGGGAAGAGTCAGTTAGGCTTTACCAGGAAATTGAAAACAGTGACACTGCTGGTTCTATTGATTCTCAGAGAACAGGAACAACAAGAAGATTTTTTGAATGAGTTTTCTCATTTTTTTATTTTTTATTTCTTATTTTCTTATTTTTTTTAATTTTAAACTAAATTGTTAATAGATGGCTCTTGTTATCTTAACTTGTCACCAGGTGTCCATATTGATTTAAAATATTGGAATTTGGATTTGTCAAATTAGATTATTCTAATGGGATTGGAGAGGGTTTATCTTATGGGTCTAAATGCATTGTTTTAAACACTTTTATTATTCATTATGTTAAGATGAATTTTTTATTTTGCTGGCTTGAAAGAGATTTTCCTTTTAGGATATTCTTTCAGCCATCTTTGTATGTAATGGCCCTTAAGAAAAGTCAAATTTGCTTATAGTTTGGTTAAGTGTACACCTCTGAGCTACCCAAGTAGAACATAACAATGTTTGAATGTTGTATGAATGTTTGATTCAAGTAATTGAAATGTTGGATGTTATGGCAAACCAAGAATTGATAACTTTGAGAATGGTCAACCCTATCACTTCCAATGCGAACGTCACTTTCACGTTCAAATGTCTACCCTTTTAACGTTGTATGAATGTTTACAATGTTGCAATTATTGATAAATATTGCTAATTCAAAATATTGACATTCAGAGCAGATATTTGTGCTTTAAAACTTTTGGATTGAGAAAAACCAGACATCTTTTAAACATTCATAAGATGAATATAAAATTTTAAAACTATCAAAAATCCCTTTTAAAATCCAGACAATACAATTCTTTAATTGACAAACTTAAGAATTAATGGTGTTTCTGAATTTCATGGCTTTAAGGAACATCATTTTTCATAAATTCCAATCCCAGTTTTATTAAAGTGGGAAAAAAGCTTTTCAGCTGGTATTTTGCACCATTTTGAAAGTATTGATGCGTTTGTAACACATCAATAGTTTAAGATATCGATTCTAAAAGTATTACTGTAACACATACGCCCACTGTTCGAGAAAGCAAACTGATAACCAGGAAGTTGCAGAGCGAGATAAGAGATATGAATCAGCAAAGTATTGATGTCTACTATGGCTACACGCGACCTGTCACAAACCAAAAACTTTACACAAATCTAAATATTTATACAATCTCAAACTGTTATAACGTTAAAGAATATTAAGTGTCTACTCAATTATAATAACGTTCTTTTGTTTATTGAAACAGAGATGTAAAACCCACCGAAGACGAGATGCCAAACAAAAACTCAGACGACGGCGTGCTGTCCCCGCAAGCGATGAGTTTTTTTCTGGAGCCATGGCAATGCGGTCAGTGCACGTACGTGAATCCCGGCTGCCTGAGTTCCTGCGCTCTGTGCTACACAATACGAGATATAACTTCGAGCCACTCGTCCTGGGCACTGAAAAAGAACAAAAAGACAAGCGAACAAGTCAACGGAACCTGCAGCAACTTCAACAAAATACAAGAGGAAATGGATGTGATGGAAACTTCGACATACACAAACAATGTCAACAACAACAGCCCACTGCCAGTCGGGAAAGTTCAGTCTTCGCGAACAACGAATAGGAAAGCGGACTTGGACAAGTGGAAATGCTGCAACTGCGGCTTCCTGAACGTGGACACGACCAAAGAATGCGTCATCTGCACCAGCGTCAAAGTGAAGAAGGCGGAGAACGCGCGGCGGGAGCTGACCAACGGAAACTGCGAGGTGATCCCGTATGCCAAAGATTCTTGTTCCTCGCCGCGACGGTTCAGCCGCATCAAGTTCAAGTGGAAATGTGATAAATGCAACTTTTTAAACGTGCCTGCCATCGACGAATGCGTCATCTGCACCGAGAACCGGAGCGCGGTGGGCACGCTGAAGAAAGCCAAAGAGCTATCTACCTCGGAGAGCGAGCTGGTCACGTCGGCGAAGAAGGTGATGCAGAAGGACAGCAAGTGGGTGTGCAGCAAGTGCCAGTTTCTCAACATCTTCACGGCTCAGGACTGTGTCATATGCACCACGAGCTGTCCGCGAAACAACGAAGGCCAAAACAACGACAACGAACCGAAACCCGTCACGGAAAACGGGAAGTCACTGCCAGCGAAAGCGAACAAAGGGGAGGACAAGAGCAAAATCAAGTGGAAATGTGTTTCGTGCCAGTTTCTCAATTTACCGGTCACAAACGAATGCATTCTGTGCGGGGAACCGGCCCCGCATTCTTTAGAGGATTCCTCCGGTGAGCAGAAAGCCGAGTCGGAGGAAGACGTCAAGACCGACGAGATCTCCGAAGTCATCAACGAAAACGAGCCGGGGTTTGCGACGAAACGCGACGAGGAAAAAAACGATAAGCGAATCAACGGAAAGATCTGCTGTTGTAAAGATAAGGGGATCAAATGCGGGTCGGTGAAGAAAGGATTCAGGAGCTCAACTTCTTGCAAACGGACTTTGTCCGATCCAGATTCCAGGTGCCGGGCGTCGTTCAAGGTGTCGCTGCAGCGACACGGTCACAAAAACAATGCCAGTAATGAGAAATCAACTGTGATAGAGGATCTGTGGACATGTACAAATTGCTCGTTTTCGTGCAACCCGCCATTTTTTTTAAACTGCAACATTTGTGATTCGCCGAAGAACCAACGAAGTCCCATAAACATGGACGCCAGCTGCGTGCGGTTCATGAAATCTCACAAGATGGCCGCCGGGAGACGGAAGTCGAGGATCAGTCCGGAGAACAGCTGGACTTGCATCAAGTGCACTCTGGTCAATCCGAGCGTGGAGAACGCTTGCGGAGTGTGCGGCGGGTCGAAGTTGAACAGCATCAAACCGGACAAGTCATCGGAAGAGAGGTTGTACTGGACGTGCGCAAAATGCACGCTGCAGAACGACGAGGCGGCGCAGAGCTGCCACGCGTGTCAGAGTGACCCGCCGAGCGACGTGACTACTGATTCGGACGATGGGAAGAGCGAGAGTGCGGAGACGGCCAGTACTCGGTCGGACGGTTCGTGGCAGTGTGCGACGTGCACATTTCGCAATTCTTTGTCGAAGGCCGTTTCGTGCGAGGTTTGTGGGAATGCCAGGAGTCTCATTCCATTGATGCCGGCGTCGCCGCATAGAATACTCAGACAGGAGAGCGAGTTGATGGAAGATATTCGGAGGTTGGAGGAGTTGAGAGCTAAAGAGCAGTGGGAACAAATTATTAATTTCTGTAAACAGGTGAGTTGGAAGGGGGTGGTAAGGTGAGAAAATTTTTTTGGTTCCGTCTAAGTTAAAATGGTTGAATTGTGAAGAAATTATACAAAGAAATGCATAAATTATAGATAAATTGCTCATAAATTTTATAGGAATTCCCAAACTGATTATTAATTTTACAGAAACGCATAAATTATTCGTAACTTTTCCAAGAAAAAGCATAAATCGTTCATGAATTTTTAATAACTTCCATTAAATATTCCAAAAATGTGCACAAATCTCTTAAAACTCAAAATTTTCTTTAACTTAACAAAAATCATTCAAAAATAGCATAAATTTTATATAAATCATACAAAAAACATAAGATGAAATCGGTAAAACCCTGCATGAAATATTAATAAACCTTCAAAAACACATGAAATAGTGTCTGGAAATGTGACTACAAGATGTTATAATAATGACATTCTGTTTACAAGATGGAATATTTTACTCAAGATTGAAAATTTTCTCACAAAAACAGTAATAAAAGTGTCAGCGCTAAAACATGTTTCTAAATCTTGATTTCAGAATCACGAATCATTTATCGATGACTCCTTTCCACCTATTGGGCGATCTCTATTTTATAGTCCACAAGAAAACAATGTGGTACAGTGGCTAAGACCACATCAAATCACCTGCGATGCTGGTGAAACGCACATCAAATGGGCTGTGTTTAGAACACCTTTGCCTTCAGATATATCCCAAGGTATTTTACAATTAAAAGTCATAACTCGGATAGCACAAGTTATCCTGAGGATGTCAATAAAACATTCAGACGTTAGAAACACAATTCCCATAAATGAAATCTATAGATGGTCACTTTGAATCTTCGCAAAGTGTCATCAATTAGCTTTTTTCACGGCGAGATCTGGCGAGACAATGGGCGCGCCCAATGCTGTTTCAAAACGAGGCAATAGGTGGTCATCCTATGGCCTCAACTCACGGCATTTTTAGTAAAAATTAAAATAATATTTTCTAAGTTTGTATGAACATTTTTATCTCACATTCTTACCTTTTGGCAGTTATTTAAAGCTTATTTTGCCATTAGATTAGCTTTTCATTATCTTTTAAAGCGATTTTTTAAGCTTTTTCCATCAGAACGTAGCACTGGCAATCTATTTTTCCCCGTCAAAGCCTCGTTTTCAGTTTGAATTGGAAGCTGCCATTCGCCGGAAGTCTCGCGATGTCTCGCAACCAAGAAAAAGGCTAATTGGATGTCTCGAAGACAAATACATAATATCGCTCACAGGATATCCTATGGACTGACATCCTTAAGTTGTTTATACTTTATAGAACATCAGTTTTGATGTTTTCAGATTTTTTTGTGGTCACTACAAATAAATACTGCTTTCCATTACTAGCTAGTGTTTCTT
Organism: Stenotaenia linearis; assembly: GCA_034700445.1. Classification (NCBI taxonomy): domain Eukaryota; kingdom Metazoa; phylum Arthropoda; class Chilopoda; order Geophilomorpha; family Geophilidae; genus Stenotaenia; species Stenotaenia linearis. Next base: position 6,490 of record JAQIXT010001431.1, read on the forward strand.
TTGGTCTGAAATGCTCAGAAATATATTTATTGATAAAAGAATTATGTAAATGGGTGAAAAAATTTCCTTATGATAAGCCTAAATTTGACGAGAAAATTCTTTCCATGAAATTTAGTCTAAAATTGCAAAAGACAGTTGAAATGGCAAAAGGCGACCAAAAACATTAAAAATTGATTAGGAATAACTGAGTTTTAGTTGAAATTGCAGAAATTTAATAGGAAACTAGAAATGCAATAGAAATGTAACCTTTTTACATTTCAAAAAATAGCTACTGTACACTACCGTTTTGTATGCTGCGCTCATTCAATGCACTGGGGAAAGCCAAACTTGATAAATTGGACGTGGATAACACTTGGTTACAACCATATCTTCACAAAATGAAGACCTCATACTTGAAAAAAATAAAATAAAATATTATTTTAAAAAATTAATTATTTTAAATAGTAATTGTTTAAAAAATTCTTGGCAGTTTGAAAAAAATGAGAATTGATATCCGGTCATTCGTGGCATTTGAATTAGTGCACTGGACTCGATTAGCGCTCTGTTCTCAGCAGTGCACTGCGGGAAAGCTGATTTTGTAAATACTTAAGATCAATCACAAAACCATACAGGATATTCTTATGCTATCAGATAATTTGATTACGACTTGACAGAAATAAATAATAATAAGAATATTTTAATTTCAGGTATATTAGGAAACTGCTGGCTTCTAAGTGCACTAGCAGTTCTAGCCGAAAGACCAGAACTTGTTCAGAAAGTGGTTGTTACCAGACAAATTTGCCACAAAGGAGCTTATCAAGTACGCTTGTGCAAAGATGGAAGCTGGAAAACAGTACTAGTTGATGATTTGCTACCATGTAATAAAGCCGGTCAACTAGTTTATTCAAAAGTAATTTTTAATATTTTAATTTTTATAATTTTATTATTTAATTGAAAATTTTTTTTTTATTGTTTAGGCTAAGAGAAAACAATTGTGGGTACCACTAATAGAGAAAGCAGTTGCTAAGCTTCATGGATGTTATGAAGCGTTGGAGTCGGGGCGAGCTATCGAAGGATTAGCGACTTTGACTGGAGCGCCGTGCGAAACCATTACGCTGCAACGTATGGAATTTTCTTTATTTTTTTTTTTTAATTTAAATTTTATATTTTAAATGAAAATTATTTTTAGCATCTTCTCAATTGCAAGATGAAGAACTTGATAAAGATCTCATCTGGGCTCAACTTTTAAGCTCACGCGCTGCCAGGTAACCTAAGTATTTTGCTTGAGGGGATTAGAAGTGTTGATGCAAAAAGTGAATTAAATTTTAATGTAAATTTGATATCGTTGTTTATGTTGCAAGCTGTAGGAAATTTAATTAGTTTTTTTTATTTAAAAAAAATTTGAAGTTTTTTTTTTCTGAACATTTAAACAATTTTTTCTCTTTTTTTGCAGTTTTGCCCATTTTTTAATTTTGGTTCATTTTCTGTTACTTTATGCTGATTTTTGCCCATTTTTAAATTTTGGTTCATTTTCTGTTACTTTATGCTGATTTTTGCACATTTTCTGCAACTTTTTTTCGAGATTGCAGACTTTTAGACATTTTTTGTAGTTTTTTTTGGACCTATCAGCAGTTAATTAAACTTTTCTACAGTTAATTGCTGACTTTTGCATTTTTTCCTGCAGTACATTGCACATTTTGTATACTTTACACATTTCCTGCAGTTTATCTCAGCTTTTCATACATTTTCCCCAAAGTCTGGATCCACCTCTTACATTTGAAAACTCAATTTACCATGACCTTCAAACCAACTTAAAATTACAACTGAACACCCACATTCAAAATTCTTTCCCCAGATTCTTAATGGGTGCATCTTGTGGTGGCGGTAACATGCGCGTCAACGAAGAAGAATACCACGCCATCGGTTTACGCCCAAGACACGCATACTCAGTCCTAGACGTCCAGGATGTAGAAGGAATTAGGTATAATAACTATAAATATTTAACCGATATAAAATTTTAGTAAAAAATCTGTAAAATATTTGCAAAATTTCAAAACAAAAACAAAAATCGACAAATTTTACGCGTAAATTATTGAAATTTGCAGTTTGTTTGCGGAAATTACTGTTTTTATAAAGAAAAATTTTTCTTTTAGGTTGCTTCGACTCCGAAATCCTTGGGGACATTTTTCTTGGAAAGGAAATTGGTCAGATGAATCGTCATTATGGACCCAGGAATTACAAGAACGCCTCATGGCGCACGGAGCGAATGAAGGAGTTTTTTGGATGTCTTTTGAAGATTTCATGAAGTATTGATTAGTTCTTCATCGATTTTTACCTTTTTATTTACACTTGATTTCTCGCAGGTATTTTGATTGCGTCGATATTTGCAAGATTCGTTCACACTGGAACGAACTTCGGTTGCAAGGACAACTGCCTTCGCATGCGTGCAAAGAAAATCAATTAGTTAATCTAATTACAGTGCTGGAACCAACTGAGGCCGAGTTTAGTCTCTTTCAAGAAGGACAAAGGTGAATTTTTTGAGTTTTGTTAAGGGTTTTTATACTATTTTTAGGGTTTGTATTTTTTATGCTGAAGAGCACTGGTGGGTGAAAACCAAAATGCAACTGTTTTTACTAAAATTGAAAATTCAATAAATTCCAATGAAAATTTAATAAAAATGCAATGAAAATTCAGTTAAAACTATACAAAATTAATAAAAATACAAAAACAATTGAATTGAAAAATTGAAAATTCAATAAATTTCAGAGATTATTTAAAGAAAATGAGTAAAATTTAATAAAAACGTAAAGAAAATTTACAAATTTAATGATAATTCAAAGAAAATTCATAAATTTCAATGTAAATTTGAAGAAAATTGAAGTAAAACGTTTCAAATATAATAAAAAATCAATCATTTTAATTAAAAGCTGCTTTATTTCAGCCGCAGATTTAATTATAATGTCTAAAACACACTCACTCGCATCTCCCTCTAGGTGGTTTTCATTTGCATTTTGTATTTGGTTTTGACAATTTCATCTTCATAATAAGCTTTTAACTTAAAATTTGTTTTCAAAAATGTAATTAGGAACTCTGAGAAGTCCCAACGGTCACAACTAGACTTGTGTGTGGTTATTTTCCAAGCAACTGAGACGGAACAGCCAAAAATAGGAATGTTAGTTCAACACAGCAAGCGACAAGTTCGCGGATTCGTCGGATGTCACACCATGTTCGAACCTGGGAGTTATTATGTTGTCTGTCTGGCCTTCAATCATTGGGGAACTGGTAAAATAGTTAGGATTTTTGTTTGTTTTTATGTAATTTGTTAATTAATTTTTTTTGTTGCAGAAATTAAAAATCCAGAATCATATCCGAAGTGCATTTTTGCGATTCATAGTTCGAAACGGCTTTTAGTCGAACAGATTATTCCATATTCACATTTTATGGCTGATGCTATTATTAATTTGACGGTTGCGAAAGGACAGAGACATGAGGCAAGTGGTGAAGTTTGTTTGATTTTTTGAATTTTTGAAATTTTTTTGAGTTTGTTTTTAGTTTAAAAATTTTTTGTTTGAGGTGTTTGAATTTTTTTTTTTTTCGAAATTCTGAAATTTTTTGAATTTTAGAAGAAAAAAAATTGGGAGATTTTTAATTTTTTTTTTAATTTTTAATTTTTTTTGGAATTTTGAAATTTAAAAAAAATTAATTTTAAAATTTGGCCAAAAACTTAATTTTTCTGAATTTTTTTCAAAATAAAAATTGAATTTTTATTGGAGTTTTATAGAGTTTACATTTGTTTTAATATATTATTTCCTTTAATCAGGGAAGAGAAGGCATGACGGCCTACTACTTAACCAAAGGTTGGGCAGGATTAGTAGTCATGATCGAAAATCGCCATCCCGACAGATGCATCCAAGTGATATGTGATTGTACGGAAAGTTTCAATGTTGTTTCCACGAGAGGCACTTTGCGGACTGTGGACAGCGTACCGCCGCTTCATCGGTAAAAAAAAAATCACATTTAAGTCCTCTCCTGTTAATCCCTTCACATTAAATGTGATTCGTGATAGTGAGTTAGTGCCATATAGTTTTTCACAAAAACACGTGTAGGATGTGACTTTCTTTTCTTCATTCTTGTTAAAAATTTATGAAAATGTAATTAGTTTTCATAAAATTTGATGGAAATGTAACGAAATTTCATGAAAAATCATGAAAATGTAATGAAATTTCATGAGAAATCATGAAAATGTAATGAAATTTCATGAGAAATCATGAAACTGTAATGAAATTTCATGAGAAATCATGAAAATGTAATGAAATTTCATGAGAAATCATGAAAATGTAATGAAATTTCATGAAAAAATTATGAAAATGTAATCAATTTTCACAGATTTTACGAAATTCTTAAAATTTCAATTTGTTTTCACAAAAATTCATGAAAATTAAGTTAGTTTTGATAAAATTTCATGTAAATTTTTAAAAATTCAGTCAATTTTCATGAAAATTTTAAAAATTCAGTTAATTTTCATAAAAATTGCAGTTAGTTATAGCTAAATTCTATGCAAATCTTTAAAAATTCAATTAACTTTAACAAAAATATAGAATTTCAATCAATTAATTTTCAACCAATTAAATTTCAACAAAATAAAAAAAAAATTAAGAAAATAAAATAAAAAACAACTAATTAATTCCAGATTAATTATCCACCCAACTCCCTCTAAGTAAAGACCATTAATTGTTTTGCTCTAAATCACCCATCACTGCACTGAAATTTAAAAAAAAATCTTACTTCAACAAAAAACTAATTTAACATACTTATCCACCCAACTCTCTCTAAACAAAGACCATTAATTGTTTTGCTCTAAATCACCCATCACTGCACTGAAATTTTAAAAAAATCTTACTTCACCAAAAAACTAATTTAACAACAAATCACTTTTCCAGACAAGTCATCATAGTCTTAACCCAACTCGAGGGCACCGGCGGCTTCTCCATTTCCCACCGACTCACACACCGCCTCTCCTACACCGGCGGTTTATCCGACTGGGGTCCACCGGCGACCAACCACGTCCCACCGATGGACAAAACCGTCTTCGGTCTCCACGCTCCTCGACCATTATGACATGCAGTACCCCTAGGATGTAGTCCTAGCAAAATCCAACTACGTCCTAGGGGTTTCTTAAGAATTCCACGTCAACGCAGTCTGTAAATAAGAAAATCGATAAAATCCGATAAAATCTCATATGTGCCTGTTTCCGTTGAGATTATTTTCATTGTGATATGTATTACTCAGCTAAAAAAATTTGCATAATTTTTTAAAATAATTTGCGGTTATTCGGCCATTTAATAAAAATTCACAATTTTTTTAAAAATTTTAACAAAAAAAAATATAAAATTTTTTTGCATAAATTACTGAAATTACTATTTTTATATAAATATTTTGCAAATTTTTTTAGTCGGTATTTTAATTTTTCTTTACTATTGTATGAAAATGTATGAATTTATCAATTTGTTCAGTTATTTCGATATTCTCAGGGTTTATGTGAATCATTTAGAGCCTTTTCAGTATTAATTGATTGATTATTGTGTGTGATTACTAATGTATCAGTTAAATGTTGATTAACTTTTTGGATTTTAACAGTTTAAGTGTTTTGAAATTGTTTGTTTTACGCCAAATGTAACACTTCGATTAATTCTCGTAGTTGAAATTAGGAAAGGAAATAGTTTGTTGGTGTGCAGTAGGAGTATAAACTATTTTATTAGTCATTTCCTTTATCACTGCCCAAACTGTTGAAATGTAAATACATATATAAAAGTTTAATGAATTGGTTGATGTCTGGTTATTTATTTGGCTCCGTGGAAGAAGTTTTTGAAAATTTTGGTAAATTGGAGGAAATTGAAGGATATTTGTTTGGATTTAAAGGATGGATTGTAAAGTATAATAAATTAATTTTTAAATTAAAAGTATGGTTAATTTATTAATTTCATATTTTAAAAAAAAATTGTTAGTTAAATAAGAATTTAAATTAAATTTTAAAAAATTTAAAAATTAAAAAAAAAATTAATATGGGATGAAAGAAGAAATAAAATATGGATTGCGGGGAAATATGGATTGCCGAAGAAATATTTTTTTAAATTCTAAAAATGATAGCTAGATGGCGCTGCTGAAAATATTGATATTTGTGTACAAAGACTACTAATTTATTAGTGGTCTTTGGTACAATGAATGTTATTCAAACACATGTTGTTGGTGTTTGTTTTTGTTGTTGTTGTGGTTAAAAATTTTGACAATTGTTGACCACTTGTTCCATTGTTGACACTTGTTCTATTGTTCACCATTTTGTATTGTTTGTTATTGTTGTGTGTTTGTGTATTGTTTTGTAGCTTGCTCCTTTTATTGGTATATTTGGCAGTTTTAGTTGCCATGGCGACCAAAATACGTGAGGCCGCCATTTTTTTGTGTGTGGATGTCTACATCATGTGAGGTCGGTGACCATTTTTTTTTGCTGTTATATCTTGTCCTGGTAAACTGCATTTGTTCCAAACTTTCGCACGCTCAACCAGTGCCTTAAAGAGATGGAGAACTTTAGTACAAGTCAAGAACAGTTGACTCAATGGTTGAAAGAAATAGCAGAGATCGTTGGAGCAGCACACCGAACTCAACGGCTCGTTGCAGGAAAAACAGGCACAACTCCAGAACCACAAGATTGTAGATCAGGAAATTTGTTCTCATCGACAGTTGGTAGAAAAACTTTGCGACAGAGCTCGCAGTTTGGGACAACAAACCGGAGACAAAAACCTTCAGGTTTACATCCGCAGCATCAAGAAATTATACGAGGTCATAATGGATAAATCCAAAAGTATAGTTTCGAGGCATTTTTAATTAAATAAAATATAATTGAAATATTTTCAGCAATTACTCTCGAAATTGGAACAGAAGGGGGCCATGGATTCCCGTCGAACGGAAGCCCGTTCGACAGGAATCCCGTCGAAGGAATCCCGTCGAAGGAATCCCGTCGACGGCATTGTGCTCCCCGTGGAAACGCAACTGCAAATGGAAAATAAAGAATTAGTTTGAGGTTTTGGAAATGTTTTGGGGGGAATTTGTGTTGTTGATTGAGTTCTGGTGAAATTTTTTTGCGAAATAAGTTTGATTTTGAATGGAAAATTTGGTTTTGAGGTAAGTTTTTGAAGAAAGAAGTTAAATTTAATATGGAATGAATGAAGAAATAAAATTGCGGGAAATGAAGAAATATTTTTTTTATATTCTAAAAATGATAGCTAGATGGCGCTGCTGAAAATTGATATCCATCTTCGCCCATCTCGTCCATCTTTCATCTTTAAACCTGTTGATGATTCTAGGCGCCAAAAATGAGTTAAGGAAACACGTTAACATATTTTGCTGAAATGATCGCAACTTTAATAAGGTTCATATATTTATGAGCAAACTTTAATCAAAATCCCGGGATTTTAATTAAAGTTTGAGATATTGAATTTTCTTATTATAAAATTTCTTTTTATTTCTAATTTTATGACAGTAAATGGATCGATAATACTAGAAAAGTAAGGAATACACTTTATTTAATATTAAAAATAAAAAATAAAAAATAATTTATTATTAAAAGTAATGAATAATTTTTATTTAAATATCTGTAACTGACATCGAGTCTATTCTATGTATAGACAGCGCATGCGCTGATTGAAGCGAAATTTATTCTGATAATCGGCGCGCCATTTATTCTTGCTCATCCGCGAGCTCATATCCGTCATCGAGACAATAAATACCGTTACATATCACTTTCATGTCACTTTAAATAGCTAATCGACATCGTTAAGCTCCGAAGTGGCCATCGAGAATAAACAAGAACAGGTAAGTGATTTATCAATCTCATTTTACACGTTTTGAGGTTCACGTGACTTTGTGTACTTTCTCTCATTTAATAAAACGACTTATTGTAGCATCAATTCAAACTAATTCAAGTATTAAATCCAAATACATTTCATCATTAACTTCACAAAAAAAAAAAAAAAAAAAAAATTACAAAAAATTCAAAAAAAATCCAACAAACCCATAAAAACTCCCATTTAGCCACCAAACAAAGCAAATACATTCATTTCCAAGCAAATTCAACTCCCCCATTACACCTTTAATTCACAAAAGAAGGGCAAAAACACAAAAAAATCAAAAAAACCCATTTTACCCTAGAAACGACAAAAATTACCAAAATTTCCATATAAAAAGCCTCGAAAATCAAACCAAACCCTCTTTAGCATCACTTAAAACCCAACAAGACAAGATTAAACCATCAAACCCATCACTTTTCATCACTTTTAAACATCCCAAACAACCCTCGACCATTATTTCACTATAATTCATCAATGAAACGCCATTTTAAACTAAAACCACTCTCAAATCTCATCTTCGGACACACCCAAAGGACGCCAACGTCCAGCGATCGTTGGGTGGTTATAACAATGCAGATTATACCGTAAACTGTAACGAATTTGGGTCGGAATTGGCCACGCTCAAGAGGCGCCACGTGCGCGTGACCAAAGCGTCTTTTCAGGTTTTCAGCGACTGAAATTTGGCATCTGGCGATGTGGAAGGGTGGGGTAGGTGGGGGTGGGGGAAAGGGTTGAGCCGTGGTGGATTATGAGGGTTATTGGAGAAGTTGTTTAGGTGAAACGCGAATTATTGTTTTGTTATGAAAGGGTTGAAGAAGGTCGTAAATCATGTGTGGTGGTCAAAAGGGTTTTTTTGGTGGTTGATGGGATTTGAAACGCAGTTGGAGGTTTGGGTACACAGATTTTAAAAAATCGCTAAATGTTTGTATAAGAATACAAACTAAGTGGAAATTTTTGAAATTTGCACAATGGGACGACATTCGGTGACATTTCATACAAGCAAGAATGGTACAAGTCAGAATTTCGGATTTGAAATTCTTTGAAATTCACTAAATCCGGAATTTCTCTAAGACCCTCATGAAAACCTCTGAAATCGTTGAAATTCTCTTGAAATACTCTAGAAAACCTCTTGAAATTCTCTTGAAAACCTCTTGAAATTCTCTTGAAAACCTCTTGAAATTCTCTTGAAAACCTCTTGAAATTCTCTTGAAATACCCTTAAAAACCTCTTGAAATTCTCTTGAAATACTCTTGAAATCCTCTTGAATTCTCATGAAGTCCTTGAAATCTTCATGAAATCCTTGAAATCTTCATGAAATCCTCTGAAATCTTCATAAAATCCTTGAAATCTTCATGATATCCTTGAAATCTTCATGAAATCCTTGAAATCTTCATGAAATCCTCTGAAATCCTTGAAGTCTTTATGAAATCCTCTGAAATCCTTGAAATTTTCATGAAATCTTTATGAAA
>JAQIXT010001432.1:0-15813 GCA_034700445.1 Stenotaenia linearis
TATTAAGAATCTGATTATTAAGAATCTGATTATTTAAAAATGACGTCATTTGCAACTACTTCCTGTTTGCAATAATCGGATTTTCTTAATAATCAGAAAAATCAAAATAATCATTTTAACTTTGAATGCACCTATTATGTACCCAAGTGATTTATAATAAAATTCAACTTTATCAAAATAACCGCAAACTCCCTAACCAGATCACGTTTTCAAAAAAGTTATCTAATTTTTTCATCATTCCCCAAAAAATAACAAACGTGTTTCACCTTTATTTTATTATCACTGCAAATTACCATAAAATAAAATTTAAAATTCAAATACAAAGTAAAACCATCTTGCTAATTAATTCATTAAAAATAACCTTTAATTTGCTATAAAAACAACATCGTTATATTCCCCATTAATATTTATACTTAATTATTTTCTCTTGTTTACTGCATGACCAAAATATTAATTAATAATAACACAAAAAGAAAAAAAAATCAATTATAATCTGTTTACGGTACAACTTAATCACTTTTTCCCCACTTCTATGAATAAAATAAATTTAACAATATCTACCAATGTCGTGATTTTGATCAACTTAATCCCCACTTTGATTCATTTGAGATACACAAATTCCCAATGCGAGTAATAAATTACGACGCACAGCGTTTTAATCCCATTGCATGCTTTATAAGTACTGAAAATGTAGGAATTAAAAAAAAAATTACAAGTTATTCAACTTGAATCTAGATCAATCTGTGAGACTTAAAATCATTTGCGTTAATTGCATCACAACATTCAGACACAATAATTGTTGATTCGTGTAAGTGGTTTAATCCCTTTAGTTTTGATCGTGTGTTCTATTTATCACTTATATATAGTTCAGAATATTTAGTCCAATGAATTAATTACCTTGTGTTTGCGTATATACATGCTTAATGATGTTGTAACGACATTAGAGACCATGGCTTCTCATAGTAATTGTTGACCGAAATTTCATATTAAGTTACTAGTGCTCCAACATCTCGTTTAATTATTATTATTACTGTAAAAGTTGTTTAAAATTTGCTGCTGTTATGGCTAACTTTCGGATACGTCATTCCGTGTCTTAAAGGGTCCGAATCTGGGGTACAATTTTTGTGATTTTGAATTTAAATTTATGATAATTAGCTTTGACGTCCAAATGTCGTGATAATCAGGTTAGACGCCTGAAAATGATATTTTTTGATGTCGAAATAATGTCTCAATATTGTGCGTTATTTTAAAGTCCGTTTTTAATATCATATTTACATCTCATTTATATTTTGGACGTCTTTTCGGGAAAAAACATCGACTTGACGACAACCTGATCGACGTTTTGGCATTGGTTGTAGTTGCAATTCTGAAACTCATAATATCCAACAATTATATCAGAATTCAACAACTCTCACTACACAAAGATAATTGGTTACGCTTAAATTAATTTACTATTAGATGTTATTTTTAAACATATTGATTTTTGATGTTTAATTACTGATTATTGTCATAAACTATAAATGATTCGCAGCACCGCAGATTAACGCCGCTTTTAGATGCGTCGATATGTTTCGCAATAAATAATTTTAACGTAAAATTGAAAAATCTCATTCAAAACCACATTCCAACAATCAAATTACGTTGAATCTAAGATTCAGGTATGTGTTTATTTTGAGTAATTCACTTAAAAATGTCTACCGAACGATTTCCCCGCTTAGATCGGTGACAAGATGGCCGCCATTCCTTCACAGTAGACTGGGTTTCCCTCTTGCTGCAACTAAAACACTTAGCGCTTTAGGCAAAACTGTTTTTAATAGCTGCATGCATTGAGCGTAAAATATATTTAATTTTAAGTGTGTATTTATGTTTTGTTTGAAAATCACATTTAAACTGCACGATTTGAGTTTCTAATTACCACCAAACGTGTTTTCTCAACTTTTAATTCAATTTGCAGCAATCTCAAGCCGTAAATTACGCGTCAAGATCCAAATAGTCCAAATTTCCTCTCACCTTAAGGCGGTCAAATAATAAGGAGAATGAAAGGTGAGAAGTGGAGAAGGAAAGTGCTGTGGACGCGAATCACTAATGACTTGTCGATACAATTTCCCGCTCAAAATTGTTTACTCCCACGAGGAATCCCCATTGCGCGCAACCCGATCAGCACCACTCACCAAAACTCTCAGGCCCGTCTCGAATTCCCCTTTTCCTTCCTCCCAAACCAAAATCTCGCACCAAATAACATATTCCCATTACAACAACCACACGTACACTCAATTCCTTCGCTTAAATGAGTAAAGGTGTGCGAAACATTTGTAGAAAGGCGCAATTAAGATACCAACAGCCTCTTATCTATTAGCACGCCATTTTGAGTTATGGTCATCACGTGACATTGTAAATGCCTTTGTAAACACACATTTTCCTCCCCACCTGGCGATAAAAAAGAAGGCCAAACTCGCCTATTACCATTGGGTTATAAAAGCGTTCAAACGCCAAAGGGGGGACCAAGGGAGACCAGGAAGAAAACAATAAAGTGAATATCGTTGCAAAACTTTACATTTCTTTTTAGTGGTGGGTGATACACTTATAATATCGATGTTCTGGAAGATTTGCACCCTATTTGCATTTTCTGATGAGCTCCATATTGAATGTGACGTCTAGTAAAAACATTATTTCAACATTGAACGTTAAATTAACATTTATATTAGATCGACAGTAAAACAACGTCTAGAATTGAATGTTATGAACTTACGGTAGATTCAACGTTCGCTCAACATCGAATCAACATTAAATGTTGAAATAATGTTTTATTAAATGACATTTTTAACATTGACTCAACATACGTTGTAAATTAATATTTGATCAACATTGAAATAACATTAGCTGATTTATCGGGTAATGTATCATTCTACATCGATACATTGGTACAGTATCGTCCATCACTATTTCTTCTCGTGACCTTGTGACTGCCGAGAGCAGATTTCTGCACCTGGAAAAGACACTCAATACACGGACGTGTGAATGAACGCAGACACGTCAAAGAAAAGGTGGGGGAATGGCGAGATAACACCTGTGGAACTCGTGAGGGGGAAGGAGGTGACAGAAACGAGCACGAGGAGGGTTTTTGAAGGTGTGAGGTATTTGTGTAGACCCCAAATGAATGACAGCCATTACAGTGTCACGTTACTGGTTTCCAAGGCCAGGGTTGGGTTGGGCCATGCTCGCCGAGGGATAGAAGGGGGATAAGGTCACGTGACCGAGAACAGCGAGGGACTCCTCGCGCTTGATCCTGTCCTAATGAGGCTCCGTGAAAGGGCGCAGCACACCCTTCTCGAGCGGTGATCCGTCTCTGACACTTGTCAATTGTAGCTTCAACAAAAGGTCCAAGGGGAGGAGATGAGGGGAATTGCGATGTGGAGGTGGGGGTGTGAGGGGAAGGGAGAGGGACGCTTGTCCCTTCATTAGTGAGTGAAAAGGTTGCGAGTGCCGGGACGTCGATTCCTAATTACAGATATAGTGGCATAAATAAATTGATTAATTGGTCAGGTAATTGCATCCGGATGCTCAGTCTTGTGAAAAGTCTAGACTCGGATGCAGAAAAAGGTAAGAGTGAAGACACTGATGTGAGAGAGGATTTATTCATCGAATATTGTTATTATTTATTTACAACAAAGAGAGTGGATGGATACCTTCCAACAGTGCAAGCCAAAAACAGGAGGCAGCCTGAGTAAAGCGTAACGCTTTGTTTGCACCTTAACGTAAAAGCAACTTATATACTTTAACGAAACTTAGAAATGATCGTTCTTCCTATTTCTTATTCAAATTGACCAATCTGACAGTGCGACACAAAAGGGCACTTTTATAGAATGGAGGAAAGTAGTTCCAAATTGGTTGGCTGTCAACAAAGCTATGTCGCAGCTTCGTACTGAACTTAGTATCGTATACTGTGCATCCTACTTTTCTCTCAAGTTACAACCAAGTGTAAACCCAATTGGGAACTTCGCGAAACAATTATTGTATTTCTTCGAATAAATCCCAAGTCAAATAGTATCTGCCATCCTAAATTTAGTTATTCTAAGTGTATTTAATGTTTTGCTACTTCAATACAGCACCAAAATCAGTGTTTGATGTGTACACCTATCAAAAAACATGATATCACGAGATTATGACATCGTGCAACATGGCGTCCAATTGAAAATCCTCAATTCATAATATTTTCAACCACATCTTTCCATCTTCTGCACTAAATCACAAAAAATCTAGCTCGCCAGTTTTGTTTTGATGTTTTCCATCACAAGATCAGTGATTATACACAATTTCGCATTCATTTTCAATAAGGTGAAAGGTAGACTTGCAACGGACTTTCGATTATTTGCATTCAGTATTTCTTCGAATAAACCCCACGGCTCTTATTTCAAACTTTGTAATCTTCGTTTACATTTCGATTTATGAGTGATAATGTAATTTTGGCCTTCTATCATGTTTGAATTTTATTCTTTTGTTATGTTTTGTTCAATCAACCATACATTGCATGTAAATTTGGAATGGCCTTCAAACTGAGTGAAATCAACAGAGCAATAAAATGATTTTTTCTTATCCAGTCATCACACTATTCAGCCCAAGAACCAGATAAATCGAGATCTCGTCTGGTCTTGCTCAATTTCTCAAAAAAATCATTACTAATTTGATTCATCTCCCTCGAAGCGACGACTTCCAAACCGGGCGCCATGTTGGATCCCGTCAAATCCCGCATTTCCACGTTCGTCAATCGCCAAACATTGACCTTCGCTCGTATATTTAACTCTTTTGTCACGTTTCATGACATCAACAACAACTTCCGACTATAAATCCACTGTCCTTCATCGAAATAATTAATCACGAGTCACGACCTTCAAGAACCGAGAAATTTTGGTTAAACTCAAACAATACCACACCTGGCACTCCATAAACAACTTAACAACAAGCAAATACAGTTCGAGGGTCGAACCAAGGAGGGAGAAGTTGTTTCCACACTCTGACAAACGCGCTCGGATGAAAATAAATCAGTCGTTTGTGATCAGACAGGCAAATAACACGGATATCAACACAGCTGACACATCAATTATGAGTCAGAGGACGCGCCCTGTCATCACCTGGCGATTCCCCACTCAACAAATTAATAATATTTTCACCTCCGATAACACACAACACAAACATTAAATCATTCTTAAAACAATACCATTTTTCATCCAAAATCAGCGCGTTCAAAACGCTTGTCGCTACGACTACGTTTACTCCAGAAGGGAAAGTCCCAATGCCTCGTAAGGATGCCATTTTAACGTCCAAGTTTGACGTCCAGGACGACGTGGTATCACAGAGACGATGTTTAGATGTCCGAATTTGCATCAAATTTACGTAATTTTGACTTCAAATTTTCATAATTCTGACATCAATGAGTTTTGACGTCCAAATGACGTGCTAATCAGGTCAGGCGCAGACTGCAAAAAAAATTCGTCTGAAAACGACATTTTTTGACGTCGAAATAACGTCGAAATAATGTGCGTTATTTCAAAGTCCATTTTTGACGTTATATTTACATCTCATTTATATTTTGGACGTCTTTTCGAGAAAAAAAAGACGTCAACTTTACGTTAACATGACCGACGTGTGCCACATTAGGGTTCTTTTCCCGCTTCTTCACGTCAAACTATTGTTCCTCCCTTGAAACCCGGTAAAGTTCCATCGGATCCAGGAAATTATAGACCAATGGCTCTTCCAAGCTGTGTCTCGATGACCTTGAAACCCTCCCACTACAAAAACTCGACCTTGACAACCCACCATCGCTACTCCCCGCCTTTAACTTGACAATTCCTCTCATTGCTGGGGGAAAAAGATGGCTTTGCTGCGGCATACAAAGAATAACATGCAAAAGAAAGGAAATTCAAGTGGGATGTTTCGCGCGCGTTCCATCGCGCGGTTTTTCCTCGCTCTCCCACCCATGGTCTGCAATGGCATGTATACATCACGCTCGGCTACGAAAGGGAGGAGACATTGATTTTTTTTTAAAGCTTTCACAAAATCCCTTACTCATGTTTCTCTTTGCCTCTTGTCTATCAGCAACGCGGGGGCGGACGCGTGGGGAGGTTGAGCAGCGGACACATTGATTACACCTTGGAACAGGTATATCACACTGGAGAAGTGGTAAAATAAATAAATGGAATAATTAAATAGATCCCCTGACCGTGAATCCGGAATTTAACACCGCTGGGTGAGAAAATTGTTTTAGTGTAATAGGTGGAGTTGGAATTAGAGTTTTTATTGTTTTAATCCTCTTATTATTTAGGGAAAAATAATTCCCGTTGAATTAAGGAAATGGTAATTGGTGTTGAGTGACTTGTTTGATGTTTGGGGTAGGTGGAGTATGGTTTTTTTGGGGGGTTTTAAGTAATTTGTGGTATTTCAAGGAAATTTTTTATTCGTTTTCTGCAGTTTACTACTTATTTTTGTATATTTAATGCAATTTTCTACATATATTCAACATTTCTTTTATATTTTTTACAATTTTTGTGATTTTCACATATTTTCTGCTATTATCTACACACTCCTGCAATTGCTACACTTGTTCAGTATTTTATTGAACATTTATACGGTTTTTCATTTCAACAGAATTTTACTCATTTCCTACACTTCCCAACAAATTTCTCCCAATTTCTCTATATACAACTTTCCCACATTTTCCCAAACAACTCCACAACCATTCACACATCCAAACTCCCATTGATAAAAACACAAAACCCATCCCTTACCCCACCACACCCCTATCAAACCCCTTTCCACCCACTACTCCACATCCCTTACTTCCACACCAAAAAAAAAAAATCCAAACAAACCCCCGCCTAAACAAACCCTCCACTTCCCCGCACCACCAACATCGTTTACCTGAACCTCCAACCCCATCTCCTTAATCAATTCGTCCCTCCGGCCCGCGGCCATCTTGAGTAAAACGCGCAATTACAACTAATTTTAATTGAAATTTCAAGTCGAGTGAGAAACCCGTCACAAAACCCACGCAAAGAAAAGCAATCACACTTAATAGGAAAAGAGGAAAAACAGATGTGACCAACTGACGTCATCCAACTGTCACAACTCCGTGACTAATTGTTGCAAATTTTTTTCCCTGCAACACACCCAAACACCTTTCCCTTTCCCTCCCAAAAACAAAAACAAAAACAAAAACAAAAATCGTCGGGGATAAAGGGTTACGTCCAGTAATTACACAACAACAAAATAGGCCACATGAGCTCGTGTGACTCACACCACCGCCCCCTCCAGGCAAATTTAAACCCACTTAAGACTAAAAAAATGCAGTCAAACCAGTCACAAGACCCGCATCTATGTCGAGCGCGACACCTACGACACTGTACAATATGACCGCCGGAAGTAATTTCACGCACCGCAATTTCGTATCAATTTATTTATAATTCCCCTTAAAATACTCTTAAAACATTCCCTCGACAACAACACCCAAATTACTTCACATCCGCAGCTTATTAAAACACCACCTGTGTCTTGTCAATCAAAACCAAACACCCCCTACCCCCCCCTTCTAAACGAAGAATAATAATTTGAAAAAAATCCCGGGACCGACTCGTCCCTCGCCACGTGCACCGCTTGACCCGCATTCATGGGGAGAAGACCCACGGGTTGCCAATTTACCCTCGCCGCATCCCCACCCTGACTGCGCGCCTCAAGGCCAGGCGCTCGTTGTAGCCTCGCTCCGGGCGCGCGTTGGGGGGAGAAAACGCACAATGGCGACGAGGGTCGCTGCTCCAACGCACGCGAGCGGCTCCAGACAACTGTTATTCGAAATCCCGCACGAAATTCGCGTGTTTTCGGCCTCGAACAAGCGTCGAGCACACATACGTACACATGTCTAATCGCTCGTTAATTAATTCTCGCGTTCGAGTCTCGGCGGTCGGTGCTCGCGGCTCGCAGCCATGTGGGGGTAAATAGGGGTAATTTTTGTAAACTCGCTTTTTTACTTACCTCGTTCGTTTAGTGCTTATCTCGTGCCCCGCTCACCATGCGGCAGCACGCGGGCACTGCGTCAACGTCTACGTCCACGTGCACGTGCACGTCCAAACAAAGGAGGCAAGGCGAGGAGAACGAAGCGCGCGCAGTCAGATTCTTCCCGCGCGCGGCCACCGCAGTCCGGGCTCGAACCGCGTGATCGTCCGTTAGCTCGATCGGTGTGTCGGTGTCTTGCGAATCCAGCCGAGCAACGGCCTGTTGGTGATCGATGCCGGGATTTGTGAGCTGATTTGCTGTTGCACGAAATCGGAGCTGCGAAAATGTGGTTTGGTTTGGTCGGAAAACGAAATGCGGATCCTTCAAACTGCTCCGCTCTGCGCTCTCGATCAGAGACGATTGCGCTCGCGATCGTCAACGCGGGGCTCCTGACGACGCTACTGACGCCGCGCATGCGCAGTGCGTTTGTTTCGGTTGCCGCTGCCTGTGCCGCCACCTGTTGGTCGAATTCTGAACGAATGGGTGGATGGGATCGAATAGAATTGCCCAATTTTCCTTATTCTACTTAATTCCATTTACAGACCTCTAGAGAAAGCGCTTGAACCGCTTCGATGATCCGGACCTGGCTTTGCTTTCGTTTATCATTTATATCACTTTATGGGTTTATTAATTTCTTTTTTCCGATACTAAGACCGTAATCTTGTGAATATTGTAATGAATCGGTTGCAATAAAATCATGATTAAGTAAAATAAGTGAAATTGATATTATTTTTGAAATTTGTACGCAAACTTCATTGGATAAAATTTGAAATTTTTTGATTTAATAAATCTATTGTAAAAGTGCCAATTGAAGTCATATTTCTAATTATAAATATTATTTTAAAAGTTCAACTTTATAATTTTCATAAATATTACTTATATTGTGTTTATAACATATTTATTTTATATTTATTAATATTAATGGACTTAATATTTACAATCAATTGTAAATATAAATTTAATCGAATTTTTTCTTTATAAATCTCAAATTGTTTCCAACGCTTATTTATTTATATTTTTTTTGGTGTTATTTCTTCACTTTGTTCAGAAGTAAAGGTTTCTGTACAGTTTACAACTCGTTTTCTTTTTTTCCGATTCATTTCAATCCAGTGATATTGGAACAGATTTGAAAGTTCTAAATTCTTAATTATTTAAATCTAGAGAGGGCCGGCTGTACCAAACATAGTTAAATGTAACTAGAGTTTAATCAAAGCTTTAAATTAAGTTTAATCACAGCAGTATTGCTCCAAGAGATTTACTTTAAAATTTGGCTCAAAGCAGCCGGTTAAATATTTAATCTGCAGTTAGGGCTAGTAACTTGTTTGCCTAGAATGAATTGATCACGTGATGAGTCAAACCAATCGCAATCCTTGTCTTAAAAATGTAACTGCAGTTTAAAGTCTGACTTTATCTTAACTAAAGATTAATTAAACCTGAATTTAAATTTGAATAAACTTTGCAATAACTTCGAGTGGGTGAGAAAGAAATCAAAAATAATTTCGAAATATTCTTACTATTTCAATACAGCCTGATTTAATTTTGAATTTACAGTTAACGTCTTCATGGCCGGACAAGGCAGGTTCAGGAAAATCTGTCCAGACAACAGGAAGTTCGTTCGTGGGTACTACTTGCTCAAAACCGGACATCGTGAAATTTGAAATGTGTCCGGACTAGAGGAAATGGATAACAACACAACATATTTCAATCTGCGGTTTTGTTTTCTTTTGCTTTATTTTTTGTTTTAAAATTTATTCAACAGTTTATCTCAAACTAGAGAGGCCGCGGTATTTACAACCTTGTGTTTTTAGGATGCAAAATGTCTCCAAGAAATGTCCACGTCCTTCGGGAATGTTAGTTGTTGTACTTGGATTAGTAAAAACTATCCAGTATCTTGTCTAAAGAACTGTTCAACTGAGAAGACATTTTTACTTTGGGTAATATTCAAAGGAAATACAAATGAAACCTTCAAAATCAATTTCCTCATAATCAATTTACTTAGAATCTATGGTTTTTTAATAGCGCCCCCAAAAAATCAGTTCTAAGTAACTGAAAACTAACGCACATACTCGTTCTAACTATTCCCTTCCATTTCCAATCCTAACACGCCATTCGGTCTAATTCTTTAAACAAAGCACAGAGTAAACAATTCTCGCTGCACAAGGATCAATCGTCATTTCAATCACTCAAGCTCAGATCATGTGATTTAATTACAAAGTGCAAAGTTTGCGTCAGTCGAAAAAGAATTACGAACAAACATTATCCCGTAAACGACGGGTTTTCAAACAAAACAAACATGTCATACTTGCATTTCTATTTACTTTCATTTACGTACGAACCTGTAGATTTTACAGCGCTGCATGCATTAACTACTAACCCCTGTTTGGTGATTTATGGTGGGTGGTGTTGGAAAAAGGGGAGATGTGGGGAGGTGATGTGATATGCATTTCCTATCAAACTAATGAACACGACAATTGAGTCGAGTACACACCTTTTTAGATTGGATTGGTATCGACTGGTCGCGGGTTCAGTTCACAACAATATACTAATAAATGTGTTTTTCCTGCATTATGGTCCAAACAATCACAACATGAACTCAAAATCTTCTCCTAATTTGGCAGAATGTTTTGTAAATTTAAATTGTTAAACCCGTTATAACGAAATCCTCGTTATAATGAAATTTCGTTATAATGAAACTCGCTATAACGAAATTTTTTGTTCCTTGAGTTCATTATAACGAGGTCATCTTTGATCAACATTTACACTGGGAAAAAAAATTGATTTACAAAATCGTATGTAATTAATTGTAAAAATTTGATTTACATTACATTTAAGTTTACGAACGCTTGTAAAACCACAATTTACAAAATTTACAAAAGCTATTTAAAGTGTGATTTCAATACCGTAAATGTAACGCATAATTGTTTTACAATTTGTAAATCTGTTTTTTCCCCCAATGTTATTGACTACGACGTACTTAAAATATAAAATAATAACCGCTTTTAGAAGTAAATCAATTAAACGGTCGCGTCAGTTGATAATAAAAGACGACAAATCCGGTCGAAATTTACGACTAACTCCTTTGATGGATAATCTCAGACTTTGATGCACTCTGTACGCTAAGATGGGTAGTAGGGACGGGACTCCACCCCTTAATTACAGCAATGCATTCGTCAGTAGAGTGAGCACGAAACAGAAAAAGACGTTTTACAGAAATTAAAATACACCACCACCATCAGGTCCATTGACAAATGAGTCAGTGACAACCAATCCACTCAAGGGAGTAGCGACATTTAGCCAATGGATGAATGGCGTCTTAGGGCTTCTTCAGCTGGCGCCTAATTTAATGGATCAAAGCCAAAAAGAAAGAAGAAAAAGGGACACACACATACACACTCTTTGTCTTTTGTCTCATTCTCTTAATTAAGCCATTCAGCTTGGCGAGTGAGATTAGTAAAGCTGTTTCGACTGAAAAATCTGAATCAATTTTTACACTTGCTTTGTGTGGGATCAATTAAGTAATGTCACGCCATGTGAAATCGAACTATTTGTCACTTTCTAACAAGTAGTTGGTCTGTAGCGTGTTGGAGAATGGAATTAGTAAATTAGTTCATGTAATTGCGAGTAGTTGGTTGGGTGCAGTGGTTATTAGTGGATTTATATTTGGGAATTAATTAATAATATTCTAAATCCATGCGAAATGAGTTGTCGTGTTAACGGAAAGTTCCTGGAAAGAGGGGATTGGATTGCCACCTTTTAAAATGTCAAAGTCGGGAGTCTTGTATCCCCCTCCACGGGTGATGGACGCTGATGAGAAGGGGTGAACAAAGCAAAAATTAAATTAAATTTAAATTGGATTAAAAATAAAAGTAATTAAACAAAATTGCAGTATTTCCGAATTCTCATGATAAATAATTGATTCTATCATGAATAAAAGATGTGGCTAATGTCTTTAGATTATTCGAATTGTGGCCACACACATTTGGTTAGATGGAATTAACTGAAATACCAGAATTTTTAGACAAAGAAATTTACTGTATGAGTCAAAAGTCCGGTAATCATAAAATATTTTCGAAACCATTAAGCTTATAGACGGATAAATTATTTCAAATTTATTGAAAATTTACAAATTTGAAGGGTTTACCATAAACAACTCATTAATTATTACCTTAAATATATTTTATCTAAGTTTTTTTTAAAAATGTTCGTTAAATACTTTCAAATAAACGCAGTATTTATTTACTTGTTTGATTTCCCTGAGGATCGAATGTGAGTTTGAAAGTTAATTATTTTCAAAGTGGAAATTCCTGCTCACAGATGGATTTTGTAATTATTTAATCACTTTTAATCCTTAAAGGAATCAAATTAATAACAAATTTTCATAAATTAATAATACCTATATTGTTAAAACCTTGCACTTATGAACAAAAATCATGCATTAATTCTAAATCAGTAACAGCCCCAAACATTTACAAAGCAAAACAACTTTCTAACTTCATTCTCGCTTTAATGTGAAATTAACCAACTGCAATATCCTAATGTAGAACCTCCAATGATATGAATTCCACATCTGTAATGTTGAATTTGCGTACTGTAAACTGATTTGCTTGAATCATGCAAGCGTTAGCGGTTTCTGTTTAGTATCACTACTTTGTAAATGGAGTTGCAAATTACAAGTAGCGTTCCTTTTTAGATCCATTACGGTTAATTTGTAATTGTATGTGATGTTAATGGAACCATACATTCAGTTCAGACGTGTTGGGAAAACAATTATCACTATTAAATACCATTACACTTATTACTCATATTACTCAAATAATGATTTGCATCGCAAAATAAATATTAATCCTCCGAGGACTACGCAGGTCAAAGCTGCCCCTTGTAGCATGAAAACCGCAAAGCAGTGTTTCGTTCTCGTAAGTCCGCAATACAAAGCTGCCCCTTGTAGCATGAAAGCCCTGCAATGCATTAATGCTTTGGTTGTGCATTTTTTAACAATTAGCTAATATACGCTGCCCCTTGTAGCATGAAAGCCCTGCAATACACAGGATATAATGCAGCTACAATAGTTTAGCTGCCCCTTGTAGCATGAAAGCCCTGCAATACACAGGATATAATGCAGCTACAATATTTTAGCTGCCCCTTGTAGCATGAAAGCCCTGCAATACATGACCTATAATGCAGCTAATTGTTTAGTTTAGCTGCCCCTTGTAGCATGAAAGCCCTGCATTGCATGGCATTTAATACAGGTAATAAGGATGTACTTTCGCTGCCCCTTGTAGCATAAAAGTCCACAGTTTGCGGAG
Organism: Stenotaenia linearis; assembly: GCA_034700445.1. NCBI lineage: Eukaryota > Metazoa > Arthropoda > Chilopoda > Geophilomorpha > Geophilidae > Stenotaenia > Stenotaenia linearis. Next base: position 13,347 of record JAQIXT010001432.1, read on the forward strand.
TATTTCTGTGCTCTTTAGTGCTTTTTTAAGGCACTCAGACACTCTAAATCGCTTTAAATTTAACTGGGAATTCAATATACTCAACCCCAACACCGACTATTTACGTAGACAAAAACAAAAACTTTAAATTCGTATTGACTTTCTACTGTAAACCTCGTGGCAAATGCCAGCAGCAGGTGAATTGAGTGGTCCAGGTGTGAGAATTTTAACATCGCATCAGCCGAAGAAAACAAAGGAAAAAAGAAAAATTGAAGGTGCAAGAAAAAAAAAGAAGAAAAAGAAAAGGAACTACTGGCAAAACACTTGTTCTTACCACCTTGATTCGATTAGACTTCATTGTGAATAGAGAAGAGAAAGCGGGGAAGGGAAGGTTGAGGTATGTGTGTGTTAAAGAAAGGCATTCAACAATCCACTCTTGTGCCGCAATCCAATTGCAGTGTTTTGCCATCAGCAACCATCTCTGATAGGAGGGTGTGTGTTGTGGGGAAGCCACCATCGACAGATGTTGACGAAAAGCATTATAATAGCGAGAGCTCGACCCCTCAAGGCTTTATCCTAACGCAATTAGCACGAGGAGAACACGTGGAAACGGGCTGCCGAACGTTCAGCTCGCTTGTTCCCGCGAGACACGCTCGAAGAGAAACGGCCGTCGAAGCGCCGTCGATTGTTGATTCGAAACTAAGGCGGCGCGCCGCTGATGTGTTAGCTCAAAGACGCCATGTTAGGCTTATGACAACAAACAAGTGAACAAGGAATTTGGTCGGCCAATTTGATCTAATAAAGACAGGAGGAAAATGTTTGTGCTAATAATTTATGCACCGCCAACGGACTCCAAATGAAATCAAACGGGGGTTTGGATGATTAAGTTAGACGGGGTAGCCAACTTTTGCAATGCTAAGGAATGGAAAAGTAGTACTCAAATTCCCATAACACTCCTCTGCAGCCACTTACAGACGAAAGAGAAAGAAAAACACGAAAACAAGTACAGAGAGGAAGAAAAAAATTAAAACAAGGTTTGGTTGGTGTGCACACGCAACCCCCACACCCTCCCCCTAGAACAAAAAAGGATAAAAATCCAGTTTTCTGTGTAGGTTCGTCACAAAATTGCCAACAATTTCAGTTTCATGAATAAATAAAAGTATAAAATTGAATGCGATTGCATGTGTGTACACAAAAGATACCCAAGTGAACGTGGAGCGTCTTCATCAATTGCTCGTCTACGATGCACTTGGAAATGAATTTGCATTCGTCCGTCTTGCATATTTAACGAGACGCGATACAATGTTCTCAAGACTCACCTTCGCCTTGCTTCGCCCCACCCCTCTGACCCAACCTAATCAAATCCGAACGCAACCACAGGTGACATTTGGTGCATCACGTCTCGTCCATTTTCAGGCCCGTGATTTCCCGAGAGCCACTTGTCTCATCATCTCAAAAAAATAAAAGATACAATCTAAACCCCACCACACACACACCTATACCCCTACAAAATGCTATGTGTCTCTAAAGAGTCCAAAGGGCCGTTTTAAAGGCGGCAAGGTTCAACCAAAAGTGGTCATCATATGGCACAAGTTTATCACTGTGTGGAAAAGAGCAACTCTGGGTCTTGTTCAAACTCTTATCGCTTTCTCCCCGCTATTGCGATGAAGAAGGGCACCGAGGTGATGGAACACGAACGGTAATTTCGAGTGTGTGGTCAAATGGCAATTGAAATTTCTAAAAGTTGATTTTTCTTATAGCGAAAGTTGTTGAAATAATCAACGCTAATAGTGTCCTCTCCCCTATGTTAGAAAGTGTTGCAATTTCTTGACAACATAACTATTTTAGAGTTTTAGTTATTAGCTAATAAGGAGTTTATAACTTACAAGCTTTATAATTAACATGGAATTTATAAGTTACAAGACATAAGTTTTGTTCTCCGCAAACTCTCTATATTGTTACAACAAATTATACTTGTATTATTGAATCAAAATAAACTTCTTTTCCAGTCATTGCAACATTCTGACCGTCTTCTTTCAATGCATGTGGTATGCATGACAGTTGGATATTCATGTTCATTCACTGAGCAACATGAATGTAATAATTAATTGTTTTGTTTCTTATTTCAAAAATTATTAGTTTAAGATACTTTAGATAATTAAAATAAAGTGTAGAAATAACAGATACAAATAAAAGTCATCAAGGATAACGGTAATTGAATACATTTTTGTTTCGTTCATGATTTTCAGAGCTACAATGTTTTCAAGCCCATACCCAATGCTATGTCAGGGGCACTGATCACACTGCTCTGAAGCACACTGAATGTGTGTAACTTCCACTTCACCATGTTCACTTGTTTGATGGTCATGACACAGTGCTAAGCATCTTTTTCACACAACAAGTATTAGGAATTTTTATTTTATTTAATTAGTAACATACACACGATGATTTTTTATTTTAGGATTATGTACGCTTTGTTTTAACGTGT
>JAQIXT010001433.1:0-15808 GCA_034700445.1 Stenotaenia linearis
ACATTATCAACTGATGTATTTCCATTCACACATGTGATAGCGATTACATCTATTTGTTGTTGCGATAATGCCATCATTATAGCCATTGCATCGTCTAATCCACAATCAGTGTCGATTATAAATTTCCTTTTCATTCTGAGAATTGTTTTGATGGACTTCTTCGAAGATGAAAGGATCAATCTAGAGCTCAAGGACGAATAGAAAAAAATATCATTAACTAATTATACTTTTAGTTTAAATTTAATTACCGAATTAAACTGGGTAAACTGATGTTTTAGTTGTTCTCTAATATTTATGGAGTTAATCAACGAAGACTATTAATATTGAATGTACGAAAGACTATCGTAAACGATCACCGTTGAGATGAAAATGTCTTGAAAATCGTAGTTTGGAGGTCTTCGGTCACCTGGTGGCCATCGAGGAGGCAGTTTGATAAACTTTATGTAATGCGGCACCATTTTTGAACCGGAATATTGTACTAACAATTACTGTCATCATTGAACATTTCATCGACGAAAGAAAAAATTCTGTTAAAATAATTATTTATTACGATACACTACACCAACAAAGCAAAAGGTTTTAATCAAATAAATTGAGATTACAATTCAAATTATATAATTAAAACAATAATTTTCACTAAAATAAATAAATACCATAGCACTATTAGTAATCCAAATGTAATTAACTAATTGAAACCAATTAAAATAACCTTGGACCAATTTATAGAGTTAATACTGAACATTAAACCGTTTAATTCAGATATGCTGATCGCAAATATTGAAGGCAGCTCGGTAATTGGTTGGGTCAAATAATTGAAAAACTATTTTAGGAGCGTTTTAGAAAACACTTGGAATGATTAATACCCTTTAAATGCAATTACAAAAAGTGCTTTTCCCGTAAACAAACACTTACTTCACCCCTTTCGTTTTATACAATAAAAAATTCAACTGTACACCTGGATTAGTGACACTAACTTCGGTTTAAACTATCATTAATTTTCCTGAACAGACAGGACATGGATGGAAATTGTCAGCACTATGTTTTTCTACCAAGGAAGACGAGCCAATTTCCGTGATCAAATCCATAATTTTCTTTGCGGTTGTATCCGTATTATTGTCCATATTTATTTTACGTTCACTTTGTCCTTTTTCCATTAAAGGATTTATTTCATTTAAATCTTCATCAAGATCTGACCAATTAGGCAACGAGTCAGCATCTAAAACAAAAGTAAAAATTATAATAAAATTCAATTTAATTTTTAAAAAAATAATTTAACCGTTTAGTGCTGTCATTTTAAGAGCAATATTCGAATCGGACGAAGGAACTGCTTTTCCAGGGGGATGTTGAATCGTTTCTATTTGATTAGTTGAATATTGTTGTCGTTCGTACAATAAACGCATCACTAATTCTTGCAGTTTGGTTAATTTACTTTTCATATATTCACGGTCTTGTGCTAAGTGCGCTATATATTCATCTTTTTCTATCGCTCGTTGTTTCATAATTCCTCGCTGAACTTGGTAGAGCGCGATATATTCACCTTTAGTAATAAAAACGAATAAATATTAAGAACAACGCCACCATTTCGTTTAATTAGTCTTTCAAATTACCTATCGTATCGGTTTCACCCTGCAACTGAGTGACCAAATGCTCCAATTCCTGCTTTTGGTCGGAAAGTTCAGCAATTTCTTGCATTGTTTTCGTAAACCGCTCTTCCAATTTCTTCATAACGTCCTTCATATTCTCATACTCCGTAGACGAAAGACTTTCTCCATTTTCACTATTAACTTGATGTAAATTGTTTTCCTTCATTTCCTTCAACTGCGCTCTGAAAACCTCCCTCTGACCTTGTTGCTGACCCAATTGTTTCAACAAAGCATCTCTTTCCATCTCCAGTTGACGAACCGATGCAGATAACGACGCCAACATGTCATCTTTGCGACCAGAGTCTTTTTCGTCGCTCCTTCCGTTCTCGAAAATCATTTGCTGTCCCTGTTGCGTCAACAGGGATCTCAGTTCGGTGTTTTGCGTTGTTAACACATTAAGACGGTCTTGACTTTGACTCAGTTCGCGTTGAAGTAATTCCGTGAGCTGACTCTGAGCTTCGTAATGGCGCACACGATCAACTAACTGTTGTTGCTGGTACATGTGTTTGTTCATTTCAGTGGTGTTGTAATCCCGATCACGATTTTCGAGCTGAAATAAATAAAAATTATAATTTAAAATAAAAAAATTTTAAGTTATACAAACCTGTTCTCTAAGCTCTTTCATTTCTTCTTCCTGTTGAGTCAATCGTTCGCTTAACTCTTTGGAAATGTGTTGCTCGGATTCTAGTTTCTCGACTAGTTCTAGTTTGTTGTTACTCTAAATTTCAGAAAAAAATTAATAAAATTAATATTTACAGCTATTTTCAATTTTTTGCCACTGCGACGATTACTATGATTATAAATCCGTTCTGAAGTTCTTCTAACTGTTTCTTCAATTCCCGGTTCTGTGCTACGGCTCTGCTTACAGCAACTTTGTCGCTTTCAATTTCTTCTAATAATTGTTTTCGATCAGCTTCGTCCTCCTTTGTATTTTCTAAATGGCTTTCCAATTCTTCAATTCTACGTTCCAATTCTTCAGATAAATGACTTAGATGAGCATTGTCAGCGACCTAAACAAAAATTAAAATCATCAAAAACAAATAAAATAAATAAATAAATAAACTATTAAATTACATCTTTTTCATGCTGTTCTTGTAATCTCAGTTTCTCATCTTCAGCCATTTGTAACATGGACTGTAACCTTTCAGCTTCCTCGTTCGCAAATGGCATTTTAATCGATTCCTTATTTAATTGCGAAATTTCACCTTCCAACGAATTCACTCTATTTGCGAGAAATAGTTTCTCGTTTGCTAAAACTGCTTTTTCCTCAATTACGCTCGTTAACTGTAATTAATTCATTAAATATTAGATTAAATTTTATTAAAAAATAAAATAATATAAACCTGTTCGCTTAAATGTTGCATTTGTTGATTTAACTGTTGAGCAAATTGCTGATGCTGTTCCGATAAGTTATCTCTTTCTTGACTTAATTTCTGAACAGTATCTTTTAATTGGTTCACTTTTTTTTCTAATTGAATTTTTTCTTCACTTAATTCTTCCCAAAATTGTTTGTTGTCATCAGAACCACTCAACTAAAAAATTATAAGAAAATTTTTTTACTTAATTTAATTTTTTTTTTTAAATTAAAATATTTAAAAATTACTTGTTGCAGTCGTAAATCAGCCATTGCCAAATTACTCTTCGTGTTGTCCAACTGTTCTTGTAATGACTGACTATGAACAATTTTACTGTTTAATTTTTCCGAAAGTTCAGAATTTTCTTCTTGAATCTCCTCCATTTTTTTATTAGCTTTGTACAATTCTATTTTGAGCCTATCTACTTCCTTACTGAACTCCTTGGAGCTCTAAAATAGAAAGAAATAATAAACATTTAAATTTAGTATAATTTATTATTTTTAAATTAAATTTCACCTTTTCAAACTGCTGACTATTCGTTTGAACAGAAGTAAAATCTTTCTCGGTATCGATTATGCGTTGCCGAGTCGCTTGTAATCGTCCTTGTAATTCTTCAACTTCAGCTACATCAAAATACATTTTACACCACTACTTATTTATTTACCAAATAAAAAATAAATTACCAGCCTTTTGCTTCGCTGACTGTTGACTTTGATTCAAAGACGATTGCAATTCCGTTTTTTCAGCTACTAATATTCCAATCGTTTGAATATGCACCTAAAAAACACATCAAAACATTATTTGACTGCCATTACAATTAAAATAATTTCTAAAAACCTGAAGTTGCTCTTTCAACGACCCCAATTCCTTAATATGTCGTTCTTCAATTTCTTCCTTTTGATTTTGAAGATCTTGTCGTAATTTATTATTTTGATTTTTCTGAAAAATTAATAATAAATTTAATAAACAGTAAATAAATATAAAATTAAATTATTACCAATTCTTGATTTTGACTCTGTATTAATTCGTTCGTTTGAATGTGTTTTTCAACAGATGCAGCTAATTCTAAATTTCTTTTCTGTAATTAAACAAACATTAGTCACAGCAGAAGTAAACAAAACAGATATAAATCACTTCAAGTTCTGACGTATTGGGTGGTTCTTCTTCTACGGCACCGTTTATAAAATTATGCGTCTGTAAATATATTTCTCTTATCAAATAATTTGTTTTGAATAGAAAAGCAACTTACCTCACTCATTAACCCATTTAATTGCAACGAGATCTGCCGAATGCTTTCTGACGATGAAATCGACGATCTGCTACTACTAATATCAACGTTTGGTAATTCATTTGCTAAATTATTATCAGGTGTTGTCTCCGCTGGCACCTGGAATAGAAATTAATATAAATATACGAATGAATCCTTCAATTCTACTGTTATTTGTTACCTGACAATTGTTAGTGGCTTTAAAAGTTTCAATTTGCAATTCTGGCTTCTTAGTTAATGAATCAGATGCAGGATTTGGCTTCAAACTGGTAGTAGTTTTAGTTGATTTCACTTGAAACTGTTTCAACTAGCACAGAAACATGAATATAAATATCAAATTTTAACGACATTCTAAAACACTTAATCACACTCTATATTATAAACATATTTTTCACACTTGCTTAGTACATATTTTATTAAATTAAATAAATATCTTTAAATCTACATTGTTTCTACGCAAAATAACAATCAAACATAAATTATAAAGGTTTCAAACTAACTTTCTTACGTGCAGCAGCTAACTTCTCTCGCTTTTCTGCATCTGCCATATTTACTTACGTGTTAACATCTGATGACGACCATGAGATCTTGTCGAATACAGCGCTAAATGTCAGATGTGTTAAATTATAGTACTAAAAACAGTAAACAAGTTAATTCTTTTTATTTATCATTAAATTATTATTTTATTTTCAATTAAAAACACGAATTTCACAATTTTCATTTTTTTCAACGTTTATTTTAAATGTGTAAAATAATTTCAATAAATAAAAATAAAAATATTTATTTTTATTATTTTTAAATTTAAACGATCACAATATTCCAGTTTTATCAAAAGAAATAAATATTTTATTATATTTTTCACTAGATTATCTCATGTCAGCACACGAATAAATAAAACGAATAAAGTTTTCATTGAAATACCTCCCTGATAAATCACATGGAAAATGAAGTCACTTCCGTTTCATTCAGGCGAGGCTCGTAAGGTGGACGAGTAAAGTCGGAGCATTTTCTACAAGTTTTGTAAAGAATTATGGCGAAAAATACAAGTAATTCAGCATTTAGGAAAATTGACATTGACCAATACGACGAAGAAAATTACAAAGATGAAGATCAGAACGATCCACAATCACCACCGGTAGGACCAGATGAAAATGAAATCAACAGTCTACTAACTCAATATCCTTCATAACAAACTGAATTTTCTGAAATACAAAAATGTTACTTATTTTCCTTAATTATCTGATTTTACGGGCAAACAAACTGACGCATTAAAAACCGTATTACGAAGCGCGCCGATGGGATCTAAAAACCAAGTTCTTAAGGTTAAAAAATGCCAGGAATTAATAACAATTCGAAATTTAAACTTTTTTTTCGTTACAGGACGCGGCGTTAAACACCGTTTTACGCGTTCTTATGTCCATTAAAACGAATCAAATCGATGAAGCAATAAGTTCACTCGACAAAGAATTGGTTGATATACTAATGAAGTATATTTACAGAGGATTTGAGTTTCCTTCCGAAGGAAGTAGCGGTCATTTGCTTACATGGCACGAAAAAGTAAAATAAATTTTTATTTTATTTTAATAAGCTCTTCTAATTAATTTATTCCTTCAATAGACTTTTGCTATTGCTGGTGTTGGAAGTATAGTCCGGGTTTTGACCGACAAGAAGAGAGTTTGAAGTAAACTCTAATTTTTTTTCCATTTTGCTTCGAGTATAATTTTATCAGTGCAAATTTATACCTAATTTTGTTTATATAACGAGTAATCATCAAATGATTGTCACTTTATCATTGATAAACTGAGAAGAATTAAAAGAAATTAATATCAATATATTTGCTTTACTGTTCTTTATATTATGCATCTTTGCAGTAATTATTATAACTTATTTTATAACATTAATTAATGATAATCATTTTAAACTTTGTAAATTCGAAAGTAAACGGTTATGTATATACAACAAAAGAATAAAGAAAGGAAATCGGTGCTAATTTTAATTTTTAACATTACTCATCGAATAAATAATATTTTTATATTTTTATTATAAAATTAATTTCAAAGTTAATTTCAAAGCTGAAACATCATTTTGTAGTGCAGGAAAACTATAAACACTGGTTTCTCAACACGATTGTATGTAAATCCTTACAACTGGTACGAAAAAATGTTATACCTTAAACAGTACCATAAAAAAATTACTCTTTAGCAAAGTCTACTTAAAAAAATAGGATACTTATGCAAAGGTGATAAGAAAATAGTTGAAATTATTACATACTATACACAAACATACGAAATAAATATAAATTTTAGCTTAAATTGTTGCATAATTTGCGGTTGAATTCACAGCACTTAAAAAAAATTAGTTTATAATTGTAATGCTGATTATTCATGGACACACTGCTACGTCGCTGTGGAAATTGATTTTGAAATTTGTCCTGCACTGAATTTCGGTTTCGGTTTGCTTCCAAACCAAGACATTTTCCACTCTAATGTGTCTCTAATAAGTCCTTCTTCTTCAGGAGTAAAATGCAGCAACACAGAAATAGCTTTTATTAGATGCTGAGCCTGAAATCAATTTAAATATTTAAATAAAAATTTTTTTGAAAAGATTTTTTGTTTTACCTCATACTCACGACTAGTCATGAATTTTAGGATAACATGTTTTAAATATTGAAAGTTTATATCTTCAAACATGGGTTCACTTGTGTCGAGAGTTTGCAATCTATGCATTAAATCGGCCTGTGAGGCGTCTTTGGGTGCCATTGTTCCGCTTGGTCCCATTGTACGACTATCAGCAAAAAATTCACCATTGTTCGCTTCGATTGCTTGCATTTTTAATTCCCGTTGAAGTGTTTTCTTCATGTCGCTTAGGCGTTGTTGTTGCAATTTTATTGTCTATAGTAAATGAGAAGAAATACATTATTAAATTATTAAATAAAAGCATTGAAAACGTACTTTATTTCGATCTAGTAATTCATTCTCTAAAGCGGCTACTGATTTATTCAATTCGAGTATTTTGGTTGACTTTTCCGCTGCTCCCTGTGATAATTCGGCATTTTTTAGTAACTGAAAATTAAAATTAAAATTAAAAAAGTTGAAGTATTGATTTAAAATTGTTATTACTTCTTCTTTAAGCAGTTGCATATCATTTTCAGTTGCTTCTAAACATTTTTTTGTCTCGGTTAATTGACTTTGTAAATAAATTTGCTCGATTTGGCTCTCTTTCAATTTTGCATTGATCTGCTCGTTAACTTGATTTCCATCTTCCAGTTCTATGCAAATAAAAAAATGTAAATTCCTTGAAAATATGAGTTATGATATACTTTACATACTTTTAGTAATTTCTGCGCACTCCTTTTCCTTTTCTAATAAATCTGTTTGCAGTTTGCCGCAATCTGCTTTTGCAGATTGTAAAGCAGATTCCAATTCCTGCACCTAGAACATCAATCAAAAGCTGTTATTTCAAGAAAATAAAAACATAGAAAATATTCAATAATGTTATTATATATTTTTATTAAATTCAGTGAGATTTTAATTAATACAAACGTTAAATTTTTAAATATATAGGAAGATGTGTTAGTCCAAAAAATAAACAGCAAAATAGTTTTAATTCGAGAATTGATGAACGAAAAAAGTTTCGTAATTCATCATACCGCTTTTTCAAGATCAGATTTTACACTCGTAATATCTTCCAAAGATTTTGACAATTCCTCTATCTGCTTATCTTTTTGAAGTTCCTTATCCTAAAAAAAAAAAAAATATTAAATACATATTTAATCTTCTTATCATCAAATTATCATTAATCATTATTTAGTTTGCAAAAGCAAAAAAAAAGTAAATTATACACAGGTGTCCCAAAAATCTGGCCCTTCTCAAATACATCATTAAATAGTTGTAAAGGACCAGACTTTTTAGACACCCTATATGTATGTATAAATGCTTTTTTAAGTCTTAGTTAAGTAAACACACTTTAGATTCTTTGTTAGCAGTTCGTAAATGCTCAATTTCTTCTCTTCCTTCTCTATGCATAACCGCGAGTTTTTCCTAAAACAAAAAAAAAATTAATACAAAATAAAAGAAAATTTAAAATTTCTTACAATTTCCTTTTCGTAATTATCTCTATCACTATTATTTTTCTTTTCCATCACCAACACTTTGCCTTTAACCTTTTCTAAAGCTACATGGAAATCTTTCTCACTATTTTCTTTGGCACTTCGTACAATTTGCAATTCATTTTCCAATGTAATTTTCTACAAAAAATAAATTTATTAAAAAAAAATCAAAAAAATTCAATTTCAATTTTTCTTTTTAAAAAAATACTTCTGACGTCCAAAACTCCTCCTTTTGCTGCAACGAACTTCTCAGTTCACTAATTTCCGACTTCGATTTCACCAACTCCTCACTTAAAGCAGCAACTTTCTCAGTTGTGTCCTTCTGACTTGACTCGGCAATATTTTCCAATCGCTGCATTTCCACACTATCCTCAGCAGTTTTCTTATTCAAATGCGAAATCTGTTTTTCAAGAGTCATGATTTTTTCACTCCACGTCGACTTGATATCCATTAAATGCTGCCTGCTTTCTTCTAACTTCTTTTCTAAATTATTTCTCTAATTAAAAAAAAATATAAAAATATAAAAATAAAAAATATCATAATTTAATATTACTTCAGTTAACACTGCATTTAACTGATCATCGCCATTTAAATTCGAATCTGCAACTCTTTGCTCTAATGTCTGAATTCTTTCTTCTAAATGAGTGATTAAACAAGATTTTTCTTCTATAGTTTTATCTGTTGTTTCAACGTATACTTCGTGGGAATGATTAATGAAGTCGTTTTTATCCCTAGCTTCAGCCAGTTTTTCTTCTGTGTGGTAATATTTTAAACTAGTCTGTAAATATTCATTAAAATTTTAATAAACTAAAAATCGTCTCTAAATATCAACACTTTACTTCCTCTAATTCTTCTTTTAATTTGGCAACTTGATCCGATAAATTACTTTTAATTTTTTCTAAATTTTCAGCATTTTTAGAAAAAATTTCGTAATTTTCTTTTAATTTCCCTCTAAAAAAGAAAAAAATTCATTAGATGAAATTAAATTCAATTGTCTGAAATTACTTTTCAATTTCCTCTTTGTCTAATTTATCTTGAAAAATTTTATTTTCACTTTCGAGTCTCGTGACAGTTGACTTCGTTTCATCTAACTCAGAAATAAACTGCTTCATCTTCTCTTCCTTTGATTGAAGGTCTTGTTGACAATTCAACAGCTGTAAAAAATTTAAAAATACATTTATTACTCCGTTATCATCTCGACTAAATATTAAACAAAATAACCAGATGTTTAATTTTGGCCATTTCCTGCGTCTGAAATCCTTCCAGCTCATCGATATTCTCCTGCTTTTCAATAATTGAATTATTTAACGTGTTTGCTGATTCCAATCTCTTTTTGAGCTCAAATTTCTCCTCTTCAAGCGCTTTTATTTTAACCTCATATTCCTGAAACGTGAAAAATTCATAATTGAACGCCCAAATTACGATTAAATAAATAACCTTTTCAATTTTTTCCACGCTAGCAACTGCTGATAATTTCTGTTTCTCAAGTTCCGCTTCCAATTTCGACGTGACATCAAGCTGCTGCTGTAATGCACCGTAATATTCCTGCAGTCTCGTCTCCAGACGTTTCACTTGCTCAGTTTTACGTCGTAAAACACCAATAGCATCTTCTGAAGATTCCTAAAAATTAAATTAAATTTAAAAAAATTTATTTCCATAAAAAATAAAAAAATTTATATTAAAAAACATACTGCACTCGGCCTACTATCCCTTGAATCAGTAGAAGATGCACTTGTCCTTCTTTCTCTATTAAAATTATTACTTCCTTCTATTTATAATTGATGATGTTAATTTTGTTATTTTGTTTATTATTTTCGGATACGTACCTATTTTCCTAATACTATTTGGACTTGATGTGGCACTTGTGGTTTGGTATGACTTAGTCAGTTCCGTTTGTGATTCTTCTTCAATTCTCTTTTTTAATTTCGCAAACATTTTCTTCTTTTCGTTGATCAACTTTAAATAAGCGTTTAACAACTTTTGCTATTATACCCTACACCACTGACCTCCTGCACAAGTTCTTAGTTTGCTTCTACTCTCACGTCTAGAATTTGCTGCTACGTTAAGATGATATTAAACCTATCATCGAGAAATTAATTCTCTACTAACGAAGTTGCTGATGTTTGTCATATGTTGTGAGTTACGGATTTTTTCACATCGATGAGTTGGCTGTGAACTGTGAAGGCGTATCCAAACGCCATGACGAAAATTTTCTCGATTCTCATTGGCCAGAAAAGGGATGTGGATTGATCTGGTTCCGGAATATATTCGAAAGCAAGATCCGAGTTTAAATTACGGAGATGTTGTGAAACATCGAAATTTTCCGCTCAAAAATTTATCACGAGTGATCATCATTAATTATATCGCTATCTTATTGCATATTTGAGTTGTATATCGTAATTAGTATTTATATGTTACCTTTTTTTTGAGGTAGATTGATTCAAGATCTTATCTCTTTAGGTATTCGTTAAATGTGAAATCGATTTTCTTCATTTAAACCAACAGCCTCATTATTTGTATCAATCATTCATAGTTTAATAAATTGAAAGCAATTTCTTGTTATAGAGTTCAAACTTGGAAGATAAAATAAAGAATCAAAATTATAAATGGCGTTTTTAAAAAATTAAAGGAAAAAAAAACGAAAATAAAATTAAATAATTTAAAGCAGATTAATTATATTTTTTCTAAAAATAAAAATATAAAAACTTATAAACTTACCTACTAATTGAAAATGCAATTTCATATAATTGCTGATTAAAAAATATAAAAGAAGAAGAAGAAAAAAATGAACAACGTCACGGGCCTGTCCGGGATTTGAACCCGGGACCTCTCGCACCCTAAGCGAGAATCATACCCCTAGACCAACAGGCCACGAAGAGTTAACGTCGTTAAAAACATTTAAGTAAATAACTCTTATAAGCAATCATTATTTCTTAAAAACTCAAAAATAAAATAAAAGTAAACAAAAAATAAAACAACGAGTGAAACCAAACCAACTAAAAACAGCCAAACTCTGTAAAGAAACTGTAAAATTTTATTTAAAATAAAAGTGCCATGTACAACAGCTTACAGTTTTTGTACAAGCAATTTCACGAATTGTATACGAACAAATAAAGACTCAAATAGAAACCATCAGTTTTATTTGTCAATAAAAAAAAAAAAAAAATCAAAAATCAAAAATCAAATAATAAAAACATTTTTCATTTTCTTTTATAAAGTTTGTAATTTCAAAACTTATGTTACAGCTTTTTATCCATTAACATCTTAAACAAGTCTAAATTTTTACAATAATACAACACAAATAAAAATTTGATATTATTTAAAATACACAAATATGACATTAAACTGCAGGTGATTTTCAATTTTTGTATAAAAAAAGAAAAATATCCTAACCCCTCCCCAACCTCTAGAATTTAAGAAAAAAGAGATAGATAGTTTAGAGCGTGAATTGTCGATTAAATCTCATTAAGTACATTTCAGAACACAATAAATAAAGAACAAATATACAATTTGATAAACAACTACACAGCACAATTTATGAATCCAATCAAATCCAAGAAATATTTTAAAAATTAACCTATGAACACAAATAAAATCTACTTTTTCGATCAAACGAGTAAAAAATATGTATTTATATATACATATATAATTTATTTTGTTTCGTAAACAATTTGATCAAGTTTAATTAATGATCAGAGACCACATTATCCAAAAAACAACAGTTCAAAACTGTTTACACGTCACGTGGCCTCCATCTTTCAAACACTGCATAAATTATTGGATTTACGTAATAAACACTACTAAAAAGTCCCGAATTTTTCTGCAAAGTAAAGCCAGTAATTCTGCAGTGTAATCCTGAATTAATTAAACATTTCAATACGCAAGAGGAGACAGAATTGTACACTAGTATCAACAGCAATGATGGCTGCACCAAATATTGAATTAAATTGCACAACCATAAATTAATAATTATTATCATTGTGTTCAAATGTGTCTAATAGTTTAGAGATTTACAATACTTAGATAATTTTGGATAATTTTTTTTCTATTTATGGTTGAGCAGTGTCTACATACAATTTTGGTGAGGAAATATTTGAATTACATGAATTGTTCTCATTTGTTCGGATCACGTAATGTGCAAAAAGACAAGAATAAGCCACTATTTATTTATTTTGAATAATAATGATAATTAATCGTTAAGTTTTTAGTTATTTATTTATGTATATATAATTAGATTTTTAAATATTTCACTTCTAGATAAAGCTATAAAGAGAGAAAGAGAGTTTGAGAGATAGAGAGAGATGGGCTGGGGTTTTTTTTATTTTGAAAGTGACATTATTCACACGAGCGTGTGTGGGAAACCCAGAAATATGTAAAAAAAAAAACAAAATAAAAAAAAACCGAAAAGAAGTAGTAAATCGATGGACACGTGAAAAAACCTCATGTGTACAGGTAGGTATTGCCAAACTACACTGTTCATTTTGGTGATTGGTGCATATCGTTAAAGAACACTCAATTTTAATTTTTAATTTTAATTTAATGAGGCAATCCATGACGGGTCACTTTAAATAAAATCACAGTTAAATGATTGTTAATTAAATACCGAATCACATAACATTATTTATTTAATTATTTTTTATCTAGAAAAAAATTCAATATGGCGCTTCCCTCATGAGATCACCTCATTTGATTTAAAGATTTGCTTTTTTCCTTTTTGCATATCTTCTATCATTAAAAAACGGAGACAAATATTTAATATTATTATTAGTATTATTATAATCGTTATTGTTATATAATATATACACCCATAGCTACAGGAACAGACAAAGCAACTTGCTGACTACCTACGTATCGTTTGACTCATTTTACAACCGGTTTGCCTTATAAAGTCAGAATCAGAATGTGCAGTGCAGCGAGCGCCATATTTTAAAAAAATGAAGTAAATGTTTAAATAGTTGAAAACGGTCATTATGTACAGTTATAATGTACAAAAACATGAGCAAACAGGTTGTTCTACGTAAGCTTTAATTTGTAAACACAAATAGTTTCAAATTTGATTTTATTGGACACGAACCGTGTTTGCACAAACCTTGTTGTTCATGATATGAGACATTTTGAATTTTTATTTTTGTATTTTAAAAAAAAATTAAAATTAAAAATTGAAAAAAATTAATTAAAAATATTAAAAATAATCACAAAAAAAATCTCTTATCACAAAAACGAGATTTGCGCACTACGAATTAGAAGAAATTGTTTATTTTACTGTTTTAATTAATTGAATAAATTATACATTTGATCTAGAAATATTAAAAATGAATTTAAGTGCAACTACATTTGATTTTACATTCCACTTAATATGACATGTATTTAAGGCCAATTTTCTTAATTTTCTTAATTTTTCAACATTTTTACCATACACAAATCAAACTCAATCGTTAAATTAATGAACTCACACCATATTCCAGGTTTAGACTCGAAAAGGTCAAAAATCACAGCAATAAGCCCGATGATTAAAGAGAATAAAAGATCTCACTAAATACCAACAGTGCACGAGATTGAGTAATTCTTTTCAAACCTACTTCTTTTTTTATTTTATACTAAATTAATTAATAAAAATACAATGAAAATGGCGCCTTACGTAATTTATTACTAACAAGTCAGAACTAAGCTTTGGCTTAACGCACGAATATTCACACTAGAATCACAATTTGGAATTTTCTAAACCAAAAAAATCAAAAAAATTAATTTATTTAATTGCATGTCATTCATTTGCATCATAAGCCAGCTACGTCACAAAAGTGCACAATTTTTGCCACAAACATTGTCTTGGGAGTTAATTTTTTTTTTTGAAATTTTTTTTGATATTCACACAAATCTGTGATGCAACGTACCCCGAAAAATTTTATATATTATATTTTATTATTGAACAATAAATAGAAATATTAAAATTTGTTTAAATATATATTTAAAAGTTAGGGTTATTAACTTAAGCGTGTGATTTGCAGCTAGATGGAGATAAGAATAAGAAATCTGAATGACAAAGAAGGCAAAGGATTGTGGGAACGGCTAATAGGGCGAGGATGAGGAGGGGAAAAGGATAGCTGCCTTAGACGACGCCTTAGGCACCAATCATGTATGAAAAGAAGAAAATAATTCGTATTTAAATAGATTGTCAGATGAGATTTAAATAATTTCAAAATCAACGTTATTTCCTGATATATTCACGTTATATTAGCTCATTATATTGCTTTATTATTATTAATTCGAATCGATTCGAATGAATCAAGAGCATGTGCATAGATACAACGGGAACAAAAATGGCCACCAAAAAGAAAACAAAGCACTTGGCAGAGAATAAAATTCGCTTCAAAAAACTCCTGGTAAATGTTTTGTTTGCTTTTCGGTGTTATTCCTCGGGTTTCTCTTTACAATGCTCTAATTTCTCACTTTTCTTTAAATCAAATTAAATTTTTGAAAAATTTTAAATTTTTTTTAAATAGCAATTTAATTTAATTTAATTTAAATTTAAATTTAATTTAAACCCCAATTGAAGGCGAATATAAGAACGGGCGGGGTTGAAGCGTGGATCACAGCAACACTAGACACTAACACTATGTGTTTTGTGTGTGTGTGAAAGGGTGGTGACATAGTCCCCAAAAAATTCTGGTGATCGTCTCCATGACGCTAGGAAACAGCATCACATCCGAAGGTGGGCAGCAGCGGCGGCAGCGGGTCGAGACAGAAGTGGAAACGGTTAGGAGTTTGCCTCTTAGCATGGTTTATTTTTATTAAATATCGATTTATTTACTTCTTTGTGGAGTTTTTAAACGTTGTTTATATATTTGATTTTAATTATACACATTATATATATATTTAAATGTTAAATCGGTGCATTTTTAAGGTCGTGATATAATGTTTGTTAGAAACATGTAAAAAGAAAGTGAAATGAAAAGAAAGAAGTGATGTTTGGAGTGAAGTATCGTGTCGTTCGTTGTCCTGGGAGTTGTTTTTCGCAAGACAAAGTCCTAACCAACCACAAAAACCTGTTTATGAGAGAAAAAAAGTTTTAAGATAAAAGTTTTACGCAAAGTGCGAAGTCTTAAAAATCGTCAACAAGTAAAAGTCTCTTCTTTATAACGTAGTTTTAGTTTTTAGATTTGATGTCCTTCGTTAATGCAAAAAAAAAATTTTTCTCCAAATTTCCAAATGCATAAATGTTTGCGGGAATAATTTTTTCGTCTCGCTCAGCTCGGCACACAATTGTGCAATTACACAGTTGCCACTCAACTGTCACACGAATGTCAACGTATAAAGACGTGAAAATTACAGTTGCATTAAGTGACGTAAAAACGGGAAACTCAAACGTTTTAAATTAGTTTTATGCGACATTTCTGAAATCCCTGAATCTATATTTAATTCCATTATATTTAATTCC
>JAQIXT010001434.1:0-15807 GCA_034700445.1 Stenotaenia linearis
TTTCAATAGACTGAAATGAAAGTAATTTGTAATTAATATTGTTTGGATGGAACTGTTTCTCCTTGAGAAAAATAAAAGTTTTGGTCATCTTAATTCTCGAGAAATTTTTAGCTGTTTTTCGATGATTCTAGAGAATTTCCGAGAATTTTTAAGTTCAAAAGAAACTTTAAGATGGAAAAACATTGAAATGTACAACTTTTGGATGTTTTTCGATCGTAAAATCCTTAGAAAAAAAATGGCATTTTTATCAAATGGGACTTTTCTGTTAAATGTAGCACTGACATTCAATAAGTTTTAAGATGGAAAAACATTGAAATGTACAACTTTTGGATGTTTTTTGATCGTAAAATCCTTCGAAAAAAAGTGGCATTTTTATCGAATGGGACTTTTCTGTTAAATGTAGCACTGACATTCAATAAGTTTAAATGAGAAAATGTTTTCCCTTAATTTTTGATTTTAATCAGTATTATTTGAATAAATTGCTATCAAATTGTATTTTTATCACTTTAGTATTCCTAAAATGTAATTATTTACTAATGTTTAATCATTTTAACACGTTTTTCATTTCAAATCTGACGGTTTTATAGATTTCTCGAGAAATTGACCAAATATTTTCCTTGTCTCAAGAAATACAAACAGGCGAGAAATGAGAAACACTAGCTCAGGTGGTGTCTAATGCTTTATCAGAATTTGTCACAAAAGTGGGAAATGCCACACCATTTTTGCCGCAATTTCTATATAACTAATAAATTTTTTAAATTAACATGTTGCTCATAGAATTCAATAAATTTATCAAAATTTAAATTTCATTTATATTAGTTTTTTTATTGGGGGGAAAAAACTTGAATCATTAAATTCTTCAAATGTGTATTTTATAATTGGATAAAAAAATATATAATTGAATTTCAAAATTTTAATATGATGTGAATTTGCCACGTGCTAGTGATCATTGCACCACGTGTGGCGAGTGAATTGGACACTACTGCACTAGCTGGAAAACTTCAATAAAAACAGTTCAAAACAATATAACTCCATTGAATTTCCATTCTATGAAACTTAAGTCTCCATGTCATCAAGTCCATGAATTCAATATACCATATTTCATCGAAGATGAAAGCCGCACGCCTAATTTTGGAGACATTAAAACATCAAAAAAGTGCATCTTACAATCGATGAAATACGATAAGTTGAAACATAAATTACCACCGTCAGATAAAATATTACAAAATAAATTATTACTTACACAAAGGGATAAATTATTAATCTTGACACGATCCAGATAATTAGAAATATGACAAACATGACATCACAGCACAATTTCATCTTCAGATAGCCAAATAATTTTGCTATCTTCAAATTCAAAAAAAAATTAGTTAGGCACATACTAAATACCAAATTTTTCAATACAAACCTCTAATGGAATGTCACCAAAATCATGGCAAAGAATTATTAGGGAACCTATTCTAGCACAATTAAAGAACCAAGATGCAGAGATCAGTATAATTGTAATAACATGATGCACTAACATCTGCCAGAAATCCTGCAAAAAATAAATAAATCACAATGATTTATCAAATTCGAAAGAACATTCGAGTTTGCAGAAAACAAAACGTAAATCTGACTTATAATTAACATTGAATTTTAAGTTATAAGACATAAGTTTTGTTTTCCGCAGTCTCTATTAAGTCAGTTGCTTACTTTCCTTTTAACGTCCACGAACTGTGATATCATTAAAGACATATAGAAAGCGAGTTCCACCAAATAGTAATATCGGATGTCATTGGGTACAATCTAAAAAAAAAAAAAATTTGTTTTAGTGTCATGTGGCGAGATCAGTGTGGAGCAACCTTTTGCCATAGGGCCAATTGCAGTGGTATCAATTGGTTATGAATTTTTATAATAAATTTCCAGTTGAGATCTGTATTTGCCTGATTAAACACAGTGAGGTTCCCTTCATTTTAGAAGAATTATAAATTGAGTTTTTATTGTATTCAATACTGTAGACTGTCCATCCAGCAATTGATAACACCAACAGTGGTTGTGGCAATTTGTTTGCAATTTCTTCATGCAATCCTTAAATTTTTGCAATTTTCTTACATTTCTCAGTTTTTAAACTCATTTTTGATGTTTAATGCAAAAATTTTTGGTTATGCCACTGTTTTGCCCAGAAGCAAAATAAAAAAGAGTCATCATAACCAGTATTAGGGTCAAAATGTGAATGGGATAGAGCATAGAGTAGACCACAAGTCTGGCAAATGAAAAGTGTAATTTGCCACACTTGGAAAACATTATGCAAAGTGAAATTTCACAACCAAAAATTTTAAAAACAACTCATTAACTCAGGGTTTCAAAGCATTACAACATATGCAATTAATCAGCTAAACTAATGGCAAATGAAAATTTTCTTGCCGAATTTCATCGATTCTAAGACGCCATCAATGTAAGATACACCCCAACTTTCACAACAATAAAATTGGAAAAAAAACCACTAATTTCCATTGTTTTGTGCATCGAATGTAAGACACCCCAATTTTGAAGTCATCATTATGTCAAAAAAGTGCATCTTAGAATCTATGAAATACAGTAATTGAAATTTGCCTTTGGATTCACCACACACTTAGTGATTGACCATAGGGTTCCCCACCCCAGGAATATAGGGAGGTGAAACAAACTTTAAATTCTTTGCTTTCCTTCTTTAAAAATGTTCAATGCATGAGCTTATTGTTTATGCAATTTTTTATTCATAATTCCAAATTCGCAAATCATCCAGGAAATCAATTCCTTCATCTTCACAACTTCCTCAAATCCGAAGCCTATTGTATACAAAACCTACACAAACATGGCCAATTTACACAATATACAGGTGCAAGCAAATTACTGTACAGGAAAATCTATGGAATTGTGCCAGTTTCCAAATATATTAGTCACTTCCCACAATTCACTGCTTTACTCAAGAAATACAGTAACAACTTTTAGAAATGTTATATTTATGTCCACTTAATTTTTAATTTATAAATTAGCTCACAGGCTGCAGGTTTCATGTTATGTGCATTGTTATGTAAGATGTGGGTCTAGAAAGCTACAGAAGGATAGAAACCTACCAATTAATAAATCATTTAAATCCTTAGAAAGCAGAATAGAGCAAAATTATATGTGATGTCATGAGTTGTATAGACAGTTATAAGCCAGTCAAGGAATACTTACAAAAGTGGCTCGGTTGGTCCAACTTTCACGCACATCTTTAAACCAAGGTTTCTAAAAAAATCATAAATTGATTATTAGAATTTACATTTATAATCCTGAACTGTTTTTCATGCATAAATTATAAACTTTGAAAATCGGTTTTAAAAAAATTCAAAAATTGAAGTTGTGCTATAATTTTAATTATACAACCCATTATTTCCAACTTTATAGCATGGATCAGTTGAGTATCCATGCAAGCTAGCTTTATCAAAGTAAGTCTATTATACTTATTATATTAATCTGCTGCTTAAGCTTTTAAGAAACAAACAAAAAATGTGCCTTCTCGTTAGGGATTTAACGATTTTGTTTTACCAAATACTCAATACAGTAAGTCGCCGACTTACGCGTATTCGTGTTACACCGATTCATAGATACGCGGTTAGGATACTTGAACTTAAATTAGCATTCCCACGTACAAATAGCCACTCAGAACGTAGTGACTGGTGTTTCTAATAAGCTATGATGCACAGCTACTAGTTTAATTACCATTTTTGTTTATATACGCCGATTGCAAGTTATGTCTGGTTCGTGATGCAACATCGGTATACATTTAACAATGACTCAACTTACTCGATTTTTCGACTTGCACGGATGACTCCGGAACAAATTACGTGCTTAAGTCGGGGACTTACTGTACGCAAAACATAATATATTTGGGAATTGAGGGTTTGATTTTTAGTCGTAGAATTTGCGAAATAGAGTTCGACCCCAAAACTCAATTCTAACACCGAATAACTTTTTATTTGGTTTAACTAAATTTAGCATTTGTTTACATTATGAAAATAAGTTTAAATATAACTTTATAAAAAGTATAAAACTTCCAACTCTTACATGCAAACCAAACTTTGTGTCGCGTAATTAAATTTTATGTATCGAGTATTCGATCAAACCCAAACCAAGAAATCACTAAATCCCCAACATATAAATAAATTATAACTTACATCCCACAAACATGTCAGGCCATATATGAACATAATCGTATAAAACGTAGCTCGCCATCTGTTTTCATGAATGAATAGAAAACTATAATTTACAACAAACAAGAATCACAAGTTTGCTTACCCAGTCTCATTAAACTTTGTAGTTCTTATCAGTATTTTTTGTTTTCGTCGAAACCATGTTTGGATTTTCGACTCCGGCCATTTTAACAACAGGGAAAATTCTTTAACCTGTAATTTTTAAATTAAAAAAAATACATAAATAACCCAACAACACACAAAACTACATTTACTATACATTAGTTTCCGAAGTACTTCCTGATATTAATGCTTTCTCCAAAGTATCATTCTTCTCCACCTTTTCCCTATGTAAACCACAGATGATACCAAACGGCACAAAAAATATCCTAAAGATATAAAAGAAAATCAAATTTTAAGAAAAAAAAACCAAATTTGAATATTTTTCGATTTCCAGATGTAAAAAATTGAGTTTTGTAAAAAACTTCTACCAAATTTGAATTTTATATTAATTATCAGAGTTTGTGGTTATTATTGGAATAATTACTTCGAAATTGTAAGCAAATTTAATAATTAATTTAATGTAAATTAAAAATTTTCAAAAGCTCCATAAATTCAGCATTAACTTCACAAATTTAATTAATTTAAATTAATTTAAATTTATTTGCAAAAATCAATAATTTAAACCACAAACTCAGCAAATCACTAATAAAAATTCAAAAAATCCATCTCACATCAAACAATCGCCACAAAACCACACAAAAACCCTCCAAAAACCAAAAAAACAGCACCATTTCCCACACTTTAATCAACCACACCACCAAACCCCGTCCTTGAATCCCAATAAAACCAAATCACAATCACATTCAGCTCTCAAAATCGAACTGCCCATTACAACCGGCAGCCATTTTACCCATTAAAATTTCAATTGTTTTTCATACGCAGAGAAAACCTGCAAAAAGTAGGTGTGGCGTGCGACTTTCAACCGAATCACAACTGAAACGAGTAAGAAAAATCAACATCTTACGAAAATAAACAAAAAAATCACAATTTGCATTGGAAAAACCGAAAAAAAATTCAAAAAACACATCGTTTTACCTCTCAACTAGTAATCGTATTACAACTATAGCAATTGCCAATGGAAAACAGTAGACTAAATCGTAAGGGTTCGGATAATTCCCCTCTTTCTCGATCTGGTTCCACGTTATATTTTCCGGTAGCCAGAATTCTTCTTTCCAAATGAAACTAAATAACTCCATACTGGATTTAATTTCTTGCTGTATTATCTTGCGGCGACGTCACGCTGGAGCGTGAAAGTTATCGATGCATGCAAACAGTCGAGTTGTGTGATAAAAACACGTTCATCAGCGCGCGTGTCGTCTCTCGCCCTTCGGATGGCGGTTTTTAGGGTAAGGAATCGGTGAGAGCGCGATTTGACCACGCCGACGAACTTCTATGTCGTAACCGTTTTTTTTTGTTTTTTTTTCAATTTAAATAAAATTCGAAGAATCGCCACTAGGTGAGAATTTATCTGACACTTTTTGATTTTTTGATGGTTTTTCGGCCTTGATGGGGTTAATTACTGGAGTGTGGAGACGTCTGGTGGTGTTGAATTTAGTTTTGGGGATATTTTTGATTTTTTTTTCGGAGTGTGAATTTAGGTCGGTCGGGTGGCGTGATCTGGCGGCCATATTGCGTTTTGGTTTTTAAAAAAAAAAAATTAAGTGTTTTCGATTTTCCTCTCGGTTGGTTTTGAATGCATGTATTCGAAGGTATTGTGATTTTTTGTTTGTTTAATATTTTAATTCTTATTGATAAAACACGTGATTAGTCACGTGATACGAAATTCAGTCGTTTCGCTCGAGCGTTTGTACAATTGTACAAATTATGAAATTATTTAACAGTTTTTACCTCTTCCGCATTGCGACTTAATAAGCCGCCAAACTAAACGTTTTAGTGAGTAAATAATCGTTTTGACCCGTTTTTCAAGGGCAAGGTCAACTTCTAATTTTATCCTCTAAAAAAAAACTAATAAATCAACTTTGTGTTTAAAGGTGGGCAAAAACAACCCGGGTCAAGGCGATAACTATAATTCATCCACATTTTATCGCAAAAACAACATTAATTTATTAATCGCCGGATCTCAAGTTCAAAACAAACAAGGTAAAGCAATTATTTTTCAAATTTCCAAATCCCAGTCCACTTGTGAACGGGAGTTTCGTAAACTCCGCGTCACGCCTCCCACACAACTGAACTGGGATTCGTAAAAATCGTTAAAAATCATTAAAAAAAATTCGATATTTCGATTTATCTCGAATAACCTGACAAGTGGAATGGACGTGTGAGTCACCGGAGGAAATAGGAGTCGAAGTATTTACAGGTTTGATGAAAATAGATGAGAACGAGTCGAAATTACAAAGTAAAATGCACTTTTTATGCAGGGGGAGTGGAGACAACAGTAGCCGTTTTGTGATTCAGCTCTCAAGGTTCCACAATGATTCATCGAGTTTGTTCAATATAAACGAACAACACACCTCATCAATGGATGACCTCATTTCGTGGTTTACTATAACAGCTCAGCTTTTCGTATTGACAGAAACGGTTTTCATTTTAGGCCTAAAATAGTGTTAGCGTGCAATGAATCATGGGAAAAAAAGTGATAGGTTGATTCAAGTGTTAAGTATCCTTGCGGTTATCACATATGGCCTTAGTGACTTGTCAAGTGCATTAAATTCAATGATATTTCGCTTTATCAGCTGCAGGAAGTAGATAAAGTGAGGTTTGGGTTCGGGTTTAGGCCTAATTTGGGAGTTTGGGTTTTTTAATTTTTTGGGGGGAAGGCACGTGCCGGGTTTTGGGTTTTTTTTGTTTTGTGGGTTAGTGTAGTGATGAGAAATGGATGTGTTTGAGATGCCACCTGTTCGCAAGTGGGTTTTTTTTGTTTTGTTTTTTTTGGTTGTAAAAAAGTGAGTGGGAAGTTTTGTTGAATTGTGTGGTGTGGGAAGAGAGGGGGAGGGGGTTGAGGGTTGGATTTTGAGTATTTTGGTGAGTAGTGATAATGGGGAAATTGGAGAAATAAAAGAAGGTATTTTTTTTTGTCTTTTGTTTGATGTAAATTGTCGATATTTCAATATTTTTTACGAAATTTCTTAGTTTTTGATGATTTTCGACAAAAACTAAGAAATTTCGTTAAAAAAATATTGAAATTATAAAATTATAAAAATATAAATTATAAATAAAAATTATAAAAATACCCAACAAAAGTTGGATATTTTTATTTTAGATTTTTATAATTTAAATTTTTTTGAAATTTCGAAATATCTGATTTAATATTCAAAATTTCGAAATTTGTTTTGATATTTAATACTTTTTGCTATTTGTGATTTGAAATTTTTTACGGAAACTTCAACACTTAAAAAAATTCGACATTTTTAATGTTTACTTCGAAATTATTTATCAATTCAAAACACGTCGCCTGTCTCATTTTACCATTACTCATAAATAAATTCTATATTTAACCTAATCACCTACCAATTTACAGATATCGCAAAACAACATCACATCATCAAAATTCAAAATAAACAATTTTCATGAGCCCAACTTGGCCCAACCCTTTTTCATGACATACAAATTTCAAAACATACAAATTAGTCATCCAAAAATCACATGCAGGTATGGAATAAATTATATCCACCATCACTCACACGAAACAAAACAACAAACACAGATTTATAAGTTACTTTTCTCAATTTTCGACCAAAAAAAAAAAATATCAATTTTCCAAAACCTCAAAAACTCCAAACAAAAGTCAATTAAACACAATTTTGTAGTTTAAAAAAAAAATTTTTTTTGGAAGGGGGGAGTACGGGGAGAAAATATTTCATCAAAAAATTTAAAAAAATTAAATTCCCAAAACCTCAAAAACTTCAAAAAAAATTAAATTAAACAATTTTGTAATTTAAAAATTTTTTTTTTAAATTCTATTAAAAAATTGTTTAAACTCAAAAACTTTTTAAAAAATAAAACAAAAAAATCTTGAAATGTAAAAAAAAATATCTCGGACTCAAAAACCTCAGTTTAACACCTCAAATGGCGTCAGATTACATCTAATCTCAATTTCTTATCTAAAATCATTTTTTTTTAAAAGAAAAAAATTTATTTTTTTTATTTTTGCAGCCTTGATCCATACATTTGATGACTTGAGATTTGCTCTTGTTCGCATGTGGATCAGTGAAACCAGGACACAAAGTACCTCGAAACCCACAGCTGCAAGAGTGACTCACAAACAAATGCACCCCGGGGGATGTGAGAAAGGGAGACCCCTCTCACGAGTAGGTGGTTGATACCATCTGTGAAGAGGGTGGTTGGGTTTAAATGTCATCTTTAAAGACTTTAAGCCTAACAAAGGAAATTGTTTGAATTTTAACTGAGTTTTAAACAGGAAATAGAAATTTTTTTTTTAGGTTACTGGGATTGGGTTGGTGGAATAAAGTTGGTGTTGGAAGGGTTTTGAGCGGGGATTTAGGGGTTTTGGAGTGAAATTTGTTGTTTTTGTGTTGAATTTGTGGATATTTGTTTGAATTTAGTGGTTTTTGGTGGATTTTGAGTGATTTTGGAGTGAAATTTTGGATTTTTTTGTTGTTTTTTTAGATTTTGTGAGAAATTTGCAGAAATTATGTACAAATTTAATTGTTTTGATGGATTTGTATGTTGAAATTGAAGTAATTTGTTGTGTTTTTATGGAATTTATGAGATTTTAGACAAATTTAAGGGTTTTGGGGTTTAAAAAAAAGATTTTTCACCTCAAATTTTATTCATTTTCAAATAATTTTTGTGGATTTGCAAATTTTTGAATTTTTCAAAATTCTCAGTGAAAATTAGAATCTAAAAAAAAATTTCTTTTATTCACATTCAAAAATATAAAAAAATTAATAAACCAATTCAATCAGCACATTTTTCTTTATCGAGTGAATAAAGACCTAATTGCACGTTTGGAAATAAACTAGGATTCAATCCAGCTGCTATCAAGTTGCTTTGTGTATTTAATGAATTCAGGTCGCATTTTAAGGTGCAAAATTTACAAAACACCTCATTTAAATTATCATAATCACTATTTTAAACGTTTGACTCCACGTGGAAACACGATAACAAATTTCCTGCGATTTGCAAAAAAAAAAAAAAAAAAAAAATTTAAAAAAAATTTTTAAAAAAACCCAAAAACTGATGGGAAAACGAAATTATTGGATCGTTAACCTGTTAAAATGTACTCAAACTCGAGCGAGAGCTTATATGGCCATGTTCTCGATAAATTCGAATTTTATAAGTGAAAATCAGGTCAAATGAATTTTTTTTCACCCTTTTCTAAAAATAGGACTATCCTGTCAAGATTTGAGGATACGCATGAATAAATGCATTGTATGAGTAACAAAAAGCCAATCAAAACGTTGTGAAACGGCGAGATTTCATTTTTTAAATTTTCTCATTTTTAGACGCCGCGCGACCGGTCGAAAAGCGAAGTAGGCCTAACGTTGAGTCAAGATGAGTGTGACGAAGTTCAGTGGACAAGGTACGGAAAATTTCCGGTGAATTTAGCGGTTTAGTGTAAACAAACGGTGGATTTGTGATTTTATTTTTGATTTTGATTTTTTAGATGACGCGCGACCGGTCGGAAATTGAAGCGAGATGAGTCAGTGGTTGGACGGACGAAGTTCAATGAACAAGGCATGAAAAATTTCTGTTTAATTTAGTTTTTTTGTGTAAACAAAGCTAATTTTTAGTATGGATGAAATACGGAGAACAGGATATGGAGAAACGAGTTGTCAAAGGTCAAGATTTTCATTTCCCGACAGATTTTCTAAAGGGAAGCCGGAAAATGGAAATTAAGAAGAGAAACAGGAATTTATTGTTTTCGATTTCGCTTTCTTGGTAAATTAAATATTGGATTTTTTTCTGAATAATAAGTTGTATTTTTGTATTATTTTGTAAATTTTTTGAAGGAAATAAAATTTTTTTTTTTATTTTTACGAGCAAAAAATGAATTTGTGAGTCGAACATGTGGTTTGTTTCAATTGCATCATCTTGACAGTTGGGTTTGACAAAATATATGATATAGAAGGTTTTTTAAAGTGCACAATGGAGATTACTATATCTGTGACAGGATTTTAAGATAAGGGAGTTTTGTGATGTAATCTGTGGTTGGAGCTTTGATAATTTGACTTGGTTTGGTGAAATGTGTCTGGAGTAATTTAAAATGAAGTTTCTTATGTAATTAATTTTTTTAATGTGGGATTAAGGTTCTGGTAGATTTTTAAGAATTATATCTAGTTTTTAAGTGAGTTTGGAATTTATGTGTAATTTATTTTTAAATTTTTTAAAAAAATAATTAGAAATTCTTCATAAATTTAGTTTTTTGTCTTAAGATTTATTTTCCCTAAAATTAAAATTTCTTCTAATTGAAATGCAAAATTTAGGTTGAAATGTCTTAATATTTCATGAAATAAACTCCAAATTAAAAAAAAATTGTTTATTTTGTTTTAAAAAAAATTAAAATTAAAATTGCTAATAAAAGTAGGCCTTAAAAAACTCCAGATTTCAAGAAATATTTCATAGTAACAAAACAATTTTTTCCCCTCTAATTTCTTAATTTTTCAATAAATAATTCCAAATTTCTTTTAAAAAAATCAATTGTGATCTTAAATTCAATTTTTTTTCTGAATTTAAGATCATAATTGATTTTTATTTAGAAATTTCGAATTATTTATTGAAAAATTAAAAAATCTAGCTTTTTTAAAAAAAAATTTAAATTTTTAGTTTAAAAAAAATTAATTTAATAAAACAAAAAAAAAAAAAAAAATTTTATTAAATTTCAAATTTCAATCCTAAAACTTCTCCAAATTTCAAACACACCAAAAGAATTCCTCAAATTCCTTCACAACCTATTAAAAAAAAAAAAAAATCACAAAAACTTAATCTAATTCAAAACACCACAAATTACTTCACAAACTTCATTCCCCCAAAAAAAATAAATAAAAATTAAAAATTTCCTGCCTTTTAAAGTATTTAAAAAAAAAAAATTACAACTTCACCCACAGAACAATAAACTACCAAGAATATATAACTAGGAGTTATATAGTTATATATATGTAGTTATATATCCTAGTTATATATTCTTGAAACTACACAATGCGATTCGAAACGGACTTAGACCATCATTTAAGGCTCGGCTTATCACAAGAATGAAGTGTCAAATTATGTAATAACAGGTTGAATATTAAATTCAGTGGGCTGATCCATCGTTGCCAACTTTTATTATTTATTTATTTATTTATGCAGCGATAGGTGGTTATTAAGCCTAAAATGAACCACTTTAACGACTGAGACTTAACTGGAGTCTGAAGCCTCACGGCTGTAAGTTAGGGGGTCAGGAACAGGGCGGCCTAATAAACCAGGTGCAGTTCAAGCCTGGATTAAGATTATGTTACATACGTCTTGATGAGATGATCAATCGCGTTGAAATGGCGTGACCATAAAAGGAGTTGACCAAGATTAATATAAATGTTTGTTTGGTTATCTGGAAATGATCTGAAAATGGTTTTGAATGAATCAGATTAATAATAAATAATGGTGTGATGAAGTGTCAGTGGTAATTGTGAATTTGTATTTTTAGTTTTTTTAGTTTTTTTTATTTTTGAATTTGAGTTTTTTGTGTTTGGTGTTTGGATTGGTGTGAATTGAGTTATTGAGGGGAGGGTTGGTGTTATTGATATCGTGGGTCAGATTTGTGATTTTTTTTTTTTTTTTTTTGTTGACGTTTTTTTGTGATTTTTTATATTTTTGTTTTGGGGGTTTGGTTTGGGGTTTTGTAGATTTTTTAATGGAGTTTTGGGATTTTTGCAGACTTCTTTGGGTTTTTATTGTTGTTGAGATTTTGTAGTTTTAAAGATTTTGAGGATTATTTGGAATTTTTACATTTCTATAAATTCTTTCAGATTTTTGGGATTCATGTTGGGTAATACAGATTTTTGCAGATTTTTACTGATTTTTACTGATTTTTGCAAAATTCACAGATTTTTTACAGACTATTGCATATTTTTTACAGACTATTGCAGATTTTTCACAGATTTTTGCAGATTTTTTTCACTGATTGTGCAGATTTTTACTCATTTTTGCAGAGTTTTACTGATTTTTTTACAGATTTTCAAGATTTAATTCTGATTGTTCCAGACTTCAGGATTTTTACAGAATTATTTTCTCCTTTTACAGCCTTTTCTGGATTTATCTACAACTAAAAAAAAAACAAAAACCAATTATCACATCACTCATATTTTCTCAGACAAGACATCACACCCCTGTCTCCTAACAGCTATACCACACTGACCTTAAAACAATGACGTCATATTTTCAGGCATGGAATTTCAAGGTCTTGTTTTACGGCATACTTCCTTGGCTTTTGAACTGTAGTTTTTAACGTTAAATTGCTCATAACAAGTGTCTCTTCTCTTGAGAACATTCGAGAAAGCAATTCATACTTCAGATACACAAAAAAATTAAGTAACGAGTCTAACAAAAAATTCTTTTTTTAATTTTCTCTTTATTTAAATTTTTTCAGGTTTACAACCGAGAAAAATTAGAGCAGGGGAGGAAAAATAATAAAATTGTACAATGTTGACCTATTTTTTTTCCTGTGAGAGAAAGGACGATTGATGTCAAGGTTAGAGTATTACCGAATCATTTTATTATGTGGGTACACAAAAAGAAAATAATTGCAAGTTTGAGTAAGAAAAATTTATTTTTTGAAAATTTTTCATGAAATTTTACAAGTTTTATATAAACCACCTGTTGTTGCAATAAAATTATATTTTTTATGTTTGTATCATATCGCATTAATCATTTAAAATAGCGTTGATGATCCGTTAAGAGTCAGCGAAAAGAATTCAGCTATTAAAATAATACAGCGAGTAAACAAACTATGGAGGTCGCCATCTTGGGTTCTAGAAAATACCGATTCGAGTACAACGAAGCGAAATTTTTGAAAAAAACTGAAATTATTTGCGTTTAAAAATCATTTTATTAAGCCAACACACGAAAAGAGAAACAAATACGAGTTTAAGTTCAAAAAAATTAATTTTATTTCATTTTTTCCTACAAAATCGTACAAAATTTCACAAAAACCACCTGTTCTTCCACCAAATTCACATTTTTCCACTCAAAACAAATCGCATTAATCGCAAAAAACATTAATGATGCTCCGATATGAGTCAGAATTAAAATATCTCATC
The DNA here is from genome assembly GCA_034700445.1 of Stenotaenia linearis. NCBI lineage: Eukaryota > Metazoa > Arthropoda > Chilopoda > Geophilomorpha > Geophilidae > Stenotaenia > Stenotaenia linearis. Next base: position 13,478 of record JAQIXT010001434.1, read on the forward strand.
AATAAAAATAACAAACCGATTAGACAAACGTTAAACGTCAACCACCGACTGCGAGCACGGAGGCCGCCATCTTGGTTGTGCAAAATACCGATGCGTCGATGCGAGTAAATCGAAACGAAACATTTGTAAAGGCCTGATTATTACGGTTTAACTAATGGTTCTAATATTCGACATCGTAATTAACTGCAACCATTTAATACGACCTTGATGAGAAAAGGAGATCGGATTTTCCACCGTGTAGCGTTCCGAGGCAACGGCGCGAGAACAGATAAAAGGCGAGGCGAGTTCCGATCCAAACGAACGAATCGTTTCCGGGTTATTGAGTCATTGCTCTTCGCGGTCACGATGCCCAAATATGGTCACGTTGAACGCGATTGGTGGATCGGCGCAGACTTTTGCGGCAACTGCTCACATATTTGGTCTGGTCTTTGCCCGAGGCGACCAATGGGAGGGCTTCGTAGCGCCCTGTATGGACGGATTATGCAAATGAGTCAGAGAATCTTACCATATTTGGTCATCAGTTAGAGCGCCTGAGTTTGCTTCGTCGAAGTGGAACGACAGTCGAATAAAAGCCGGCAAATTGTACGCTCCGGGCACAGTTTTTCCTAGAAACTTTACTCGAACACTTCTTCGCTTCAACGTAAGTGCTTTTCTTTAGTATCTTAAGTCTACTGGTTGTGGATATTTGACGATTATTGAGCGTTTCGGTCGAAAAAGGGTCAGTGTTTTGGCTTCCGAGTGTTGGATTATACAAAGTGAGTGTACGAAAGAGAGAAAAAGGACGTTTGAACGTGAGTTTTGGCGAGAAAACGGCGAAGCGAGAGACGTAAATTCGGGTTTTTCGCTACGATTTGCGCCGGCCGGCAACCACCTGCCGACGCCATTTTGAATTGGGTGTGGGAAAGAAGTGAAAAGAACCTAAAAAGGATACGAATAATTCATTACGGACTAATACTGTGCTACTTTTTCACGTTACATCCATTTCTTTTTTTAAAAAGAATTTCCGAATTTGAATTTTTCGAATTTTTCGGAATTTCGAAATTTCCAAAAAAAATATTTTTTTTGTCGATATGAAATTTTTATTATTCGCGAAAAAGCGGTTCGTTTGAGTGTGTTTGAAAATTAATTTTTTTTTCTTTTTTGCGTTTTAGTTAAATTTGAAAAATGTGTGACGACGACGTTGCTGCTTTAGTTGTGGACAATGGCTCCGGTATGTGCAAAGCTGGATTCGCCGGGGACGATGCTCCTCGTGCCGTTTTCCCTTCCATCGTGGGAAGACCTAGACATCAAGTAATTAATTTTTTTATTAATTTTTTTAATGGGTTGAAATTGCCCGGGAAAGAGGGATAAAAATAGAATTTTGGGTCGTGAATGCGTGTTTATTCAGCTGCAATGCAGTGAAATGAGTTCGGTGGTAACAAGTGGTGAGTTTGAATTTTTTTTTTTTTTTTTTTTTGTGGGGAAAGGAAATTTGGAATCTGAAATGAAATTAATTTTTTGGGTTGTGGTGGTAACATTTCCATATTTGGTTTGAATCGGAAACGGAAATGCATTCCTGTAGAAAGATAAGATTAAAGGGAAAGAGGAAGTTGGTTAGGTTAAGGGAGGTGGTTTTTGTTGGTGGAATTTTTAAAGGTTTTGGGGTGTGGTGTGGTGTGGTGGGGAGTGGGGTTGGGGAAGTTAAAATTGTTTGGGGGGGATTAGTGAGGGTTTTAAAAGAATTTTTGGGGGAAATTGGATGTTTTTAAAATTTGGGGTGAGGTTTTTGCTGGTTTGAAATTTTTTTTATTGAGTTTTGATTTTAAAAGAAAATTTTCGGATTTTTTGATTTGGAAATTAAAAAAAAAAATTATCGGATTTTTTTATAAATTATTTTTTGAAAAAATTAAATTTTTCGAAAATTTCTTCATTTCCTTTGAATTTTATCAAACGTTTCTGCGTTTTCTTCGAATTTTATCACAATTTCAGCATTTTTAAAAAAATTCTGTTTTTGATAACACTTTTTTGAATATTTTTGGATTTAAAAAAAATAATAAAATTTTTTTTTTGATAATTTTCACATTTCCTTTAAATTTAATCAAAAATTTTCAAATTTCCTTTAATTTTTTGTAATTTTTTTTTGCAATTTTTGAATTTTTTGAAAAAGAAAAAAAATACCTTATTCCCAAACTCCACACCACCTTCAAACAACACTTTTACACCCCTTTCCAAACTCCCATCAAAACCCCACCAAAAAAAAAAAAATGTTTTCCATCTTCCAGGGTGTCATGGTCGGTATGGGCCAAAAAGATAGCTACGTCGGAGACGAAGCCCAATCCAAACGAGGTATC
>JAQIXT010001435.1:0-15796 GCA_034700445.1 Stenotaenia linearis
CCGGACCGCACCAAACGTGACGCTATAAGCGGGTTGACGCTATAGCCGAGGTTGCTACTGGCGGGTCCGACTGTATTAAGAAATAAAATATTTGCGAAACACCGCTGAGGAGGTCCAAGTTGACGTGTTTCTCTGACTTAACTAATTCACGAAGGATTTACACCCAGGTAAAAAAGTTCTGTTGAATTCTATAGACCTTTAATTTAATTCAATGGCATTAAGCCTAATTCTACAGTAATCCATAGAACTTTTTTTACCTGCGCATACACAGTCTCATGTAATACGGTCACTTGCAGTAGAGTTTCTCAATTGAATGAGACTGTCTTAAGTCAAAGACACATGACAACTCGCATATTCTCTTATGTCTTTTGCTGTAAATACCTTTTAGGTGTTCTCCATAGCTTTCACAAAGGTAGTTGTGTCCATGCACTAAAGCGTTGATGATGTTGCTGAACATAAGATTGTAGTATTTGTATATCTTGTCACAAATATCCCATTTTGATTCGAGTCTTATGATGGAAATGCATGGAGCTAAGTGGCTACTGAAAAATAATTGAAATCAGATGTTAGTTTTTGGTATTTATGACTAAAATGGAGGAAATATGGCTTGAAAATGACCAAAATTGGTTAAAGTCACTTTACTAAGGAAAAAAGGCAGAGATTGACTGAAATTTGAAAATTATGAATTATAAAAGCATAAATAAACAAATAACCAGAAAGTAGAGTTAACTTACTTGCACAACTCATCAACAACAGCACCAGAGCCACTGGTCACTCCAATATACAGAGCTTTTTGAATATTCTTTATAAAACATATTTTAAACTTTTCTAGTTTTCCTTCTAAAATTGTTTCATTAGGACAATAGGCTGATAATTCAGCTTTTATGAAGGTTTCTTGTGTCAGGATGTCTGAAATTGTAAAGAAGTTGAATAGAAATTAAGAAATATGATTGTTTATTGGACTTACATGATAAAGTTGATAGAAAAATGAGTGTGTGAATGCATGTTTTCAATGTGGTGGCCATTTTTAGTTGGGAAGTAGAACAGAAACAAAACACAGGTTAAAGTTTATTTTTGGGTGTGGAAGAAAGCCAGAAGATGAGTCTAAGTTGGTATGGGTGTGTTGTGTAGTCAAGAAGCTTTGTTTTTGTCTAATTAGTCTTGAAGTTTGTGACCTCCTTTATCTTGGAACTTCCCTGCAGTAGTCAAGAGTTCTCAATATAAATTCCAAAAATTGGACAAAAATAGCAAAATATTAACAGAAAACTGGATAAACAAGACTTTATTTACAGTTTGAGTAATAATGGCTACAGTAAGTACATTATTGCATGAAGTACACAGATTTTAACTTAAATTTAAAGTAACACCAAGAAATAAATAAGAAAGACAAATATCAATATATTTGATTGTGAAATTACATTATTTTCATTACTTCCATTACTTTCATTAACATTTTAAATCACATTTCTAAACATATATTCTAACATATTCTTTGCTGTTTTGTACCCACAAAAATCTGCAGCGTCAACCAAACATTTCGCATATTCACCGAAACCCCTAAGATGTGGCAAAAAGAGGTCCATGGACATCTGCAAGTGCTTTACCAAGAACAACATCATTCACTCTTGATGAACCTATTACAGGGATTCCGTCTTTTACAAAGAAAAGAAAACTCTTTCCAGGACCCATGTCGGTGTCAATGTCTCATTATTTACAATCAATTATAAACTTCTTTCCAATTTTTTGGTTGACTACGTTGCCCGACTTTCTACCGACTTTCTACCGGAAGTACCTCTTTGGCAAGAAAGTAATTCCAAAGTACAAATCTAGTTATTGACATCCAGGAATAATTGTGATTTCATTATGACACTACAGTACTTAGCCTGCCTGTTGATCATCAAGGTCACTGCAAGCATGATTTTCTGCGGTGTGACGTAATTTATGGATACTCCCATAGTGAAAACAACGTTATGTAAAGTGCTGCCATACAAGTTATCAAGGATAGCATGAGAATATTTAATTTGTTTTTGGATGGTATGAAGCTTATTTTTGTTATTTTATGAGAAGAATAGAAATCTGACCTGATATAATGCACAAAATGAAGATAAGTGATCTGGTTATGCACATGGTTGAATTTTGAACTTGGAGGCTGCAAATTCCTGCCAGTAGAGTGAGGAAGTAGAAGCAAGTTATGTAATTAGGGGAAGATGGAAGGATGATCCAATTCTTTGGAGTTGAAAAAAACAAAGAGCAAGAAACTAAATTGATGAAATGTTTATTTTTCAATAACTCAGTGATGTTTGGAATATCATAAATAAGTGAAGGATAAAATGATAATTATTAATAACAGAAATGATTGCGAAATTTTCAGCTGTGAATTTGTGTTATTTTCATTGTTGCTTAATTCGTTGGTATATCCCAACATAATTGTCAAATTTTGTGCCAACTCTTTGGATTTTTCCTTCGTTTCGTCCTTGCAAAAACCAGATTTGTTGACCAAACATATCAAATATTCTCCATAAATGCTAAAAATGAACAATTGACAATTAAAGATTGCATTTTGAATTTTGCCTTACCACTTACCGAGTAATTTCATCATAATCGGAATAAATCAAAGTCTTCATTTGCAACTTTTCTGTACATCTACCAACGTCATTGTGCACACCCAATGTATGCAGACACGGCACACCATCGATCAAAAGTTCTACGAAATTTAAAAATTAGTTACAGTAAGAACAAAATTGCAGTTACAAACCTCTCAACGGTCTACCATCATCCGAACAAATGTACTTCACAACCCTTGCAGCATTTGCCATGCGATGACTAATGATAAATTCATATTTTTCCTTGCTTAAACATTGTTTAAGATCATATTGTACTTGGACCAAACATTTGGCGAAGTCGGCTCTATTTAGAATCAAAAAAATGTAAAGAATAATACACCTGATTCTGCTTTTACGCAGTTTTTTTTCTACGCGGTATTCTCTGGAACGTATTAGCCTTTTTCACAATGCGATCTGGCGAGACAATGGCCGCACCCAGTGCTGTTTCTAAACGAGGCAATAGGTGGTTACTTTCCAATCCTATGGCCTCAACTCATGGCATTTTCAGTAAACATAAAAATAATGTTTTCTAAGTTTGTATGAACATTTTTATCTCACATTCTTACCTTTTAGCAGTTGTTTAAAGTTTATTTTGCCACTAGATTAGCTTTTTATTATCTTTTAAACCGATTTCTTAAGCTTTTTCCATCAGAACGTAGCACTGGCAATCTATTTTTCCCCGCCAAAGCCTCGTTTTCAGTTTGAATTGGAAGCTGCCATTCGCCGGAAGTCGCGCGATATCTCGCAACCAAGAAAAAGGCTAATTCACAGTGTAAAAACAGGATTAGAAACATACTGGCATTTGTCTTTGGTTGTCTTCAAGCTGCTTTCAAACGAAGATTCAATGCAGTCTTTGAATTGCCAGAGTTTTTTCCTTAAGTCGTGATAAGCACAAGTTCTACGTTCGTGCAGGTATCTAATGAATTCCCATGGTTCACTTTCTGGTCTGCAGTCATCTGAAGATGAAAACTGAATGTTAAATCATCCACTGTTGAAATAAACTAATATATACAATAGAGTAAAATACCACAAATGATCTAATAAAATGTCTGCTGACTTTCCTGCACTGTAAAGATTATTTGTGGTCTGAGAATCTTGCATTCCATGAGATCATCTACGGCATTCTAGAATCCCAGGTAAAAAAATTCTATTGAATTCTACAAATCTTTAATGGAATTCAATGGCATTCTATTGAAATCTATTTAATTCATTATCCTATGAGCTGAGGAAATAAAAAGACTTGTGGATTTTGTTTAATATCGATTCAATATAATTTTTTTAACCTGGGATTGCCAATCAGAAATAATACCTGGACCAGTCTCCAAACATGGAATTAGGAATTCCTCAGTTTCATTGACTCTGCACTCGACCACATGTGCCATTGTAAAGTACAGAAATTTTATAATGAAATTTATGGTTGTTTTGTCATCGCATAAATTTGCAGCGTCCAAAATTAATGAACCAACTTTGCTCAATTTCCTGAAATGAAGAAAAATAGTGAAATCACAGATTGACAAATAACTAGATACATTGTAAAGTGAGAGGATAAATTCACTATAAATTCACTTTTGATCAATTTGTGATGAATTATGATCATCAAATCTAGAAGAAATTTTGATTATTTCAAGTGATCAACTTTTAAATAAAATGAAACTATTGAATGATCTTTTAATCATTTGATTACTGGTTAATCACATTGTGGACTTTTATGATTAAAATTATAAACAACTAACCCCTAAATTATTAAATTAAGTATTAATAATGATTTGAAAATGATTCAATTATTTTTGAAGGGCCATGGCAAAAAACAAACGACGAAAAGAAAAAGCGTGACCCCTGATATCATCAGAGGAAGCACATGCAGTGAAGTTTCCAGGGGAAACCATAAGGAGATAGAGAGTTGAATTCATCTTCTCGCGTCCAAACACAAGCTCAGCAATTGTCTCATTATTTGATCAATAATTGGGAATAAAATATCACCATTATCTATCAAATCAAAAATCAACAACTTACCCACATTGTATTTCCTTGTCTAAACCAGAGGCCAAGTCTGTATAAATTTGATCAATTCGAGCAAGATTCTTCGCCATGCGATAAGCAACTGTCTCAGTTTCTAAACATGGAAGCCCATAGGATAAAAATTCTATACAATTGAGATTTTTTATTTTTAACAACTAATTTAACTTTGAATACAATAAACACTTTGTAGACCAATCATACATTAGGCCACTTTGCTCTAGATTCTTATTAGAGAGTTTGCGGAGAACAAAACTTATGTCTTATAACTTATAAATTCCATGTTAATTATGAATCTAACTTATATTTAACATGGAATTTGTAAGTTATAAAACAAGTTTTGTTATCCGAAAACTGTTGTATGGTTGGTCTAAATAACTTTAACGTACAAACCTTGCACTTGTCTACCCAAGCCAAAGCAAGCAAATCTCTCTGGTCGGAAAAGATTAAAAAATGTATTCGAATAGAATAATTTGTAGTCAAACTGAGGCAAGCACTGTTCAAAATCACCTCTCACTTCCTCTACACATTTTGTGAAATTCATTCTGTTTGAATGAAGAGAGATTATTCATAAATTCAATAGAGAAGTTTGCTTTAGTAAAATTTGCTCAACTTACCGACATGTTATGTCTAATTTTTTTGTTTGAGCTGATTTGTCAGGATAATAATGGTTGATAGTTTCATAAACATCTATGATGCATTTGAAGTTGTTTTTGATTCTGCCTTTGAGGTACTCATATTCGCAATATTGGTGTTGAGTTGTCAAACAGAAATTCCCTGCTTGAAAAAAATTCTTGGCATTGTTAAATCTTTCATTTTAAGTGTCTGCCTTTGTCACTTTTATTGCAGTTCCAAACCAAAAGTTAAGTTTCAAAAATAGTCTTGGTTCTATTTTTGCTACCCTTGGCTTCTGATCTACAAGACATTGTGGGCAGAAAAAACTAGGAATTTCTTTAGAATAACGGCTGTCAGGGATTCAAATGTTCAGTAGCTTATCTAATAGAGCTCGACGAGCTGAATTGATTACGGTAGGTTTGAACAGCCGGAAGTGAACAGTTCCGGAGCTATTCCGGTTTCAAAACGCGATCTAGTGAACTGGATTTCAGGTTCCAGTTCACTTGTTAACGGTGCTTACCTAACCTAACGTAGACGAACTAGCTGTGCCACCTCCCTCGCAGCACAAAATATGTAATGAACTCTCCCAAAGGCTGTTAATCTAAAGTATAGCCCATATTTTAGACCAGAGAAAACTGAATTATTTTTAGTAGGGCAATTTTGGTGCTGGCACACATGTGCCACGCCCTCTAGCTAAATGTGAAAACAATTGGTTTGTTGTTACTGATGGATTTATAGTTTGTTTGTTATTATTGAATAAATTGATTAATTTAAGTCTAACCTGATACAATGCAAAAAATGAGGAGAAATGTGCTGAAGTTGCACATGATTGTTGTTTTGTCCCTGCAGATGTGATGATAGAGTAAAAGTGGAAGGGAATTTTCACTTTGCAATGTGGGGTAGTGGGTATTGTTAGCAGTTATGCAATGACTGGCTTGTTGCCAAATCATTAATATTTTTATTTGTTGTTAGATTGTAAAGGTCACAACCATGTGGTGATCTTGAGGTTAGTCAAGGCTTTGTGAGGAGGTCACAATTTTTGGTACATTTGGGGTCAAAATGTAAGCATAATTTATGGTGGATTGACCATTAGATTGCATTATGATTGCATAATATGACATAGTTCATTGCCTCTATGTTTACAAACCAGCAATCACAAAACAAAATAAAATAATTTTAAATAATTAAAAGCAATAAAATTTAATTTAAAAAAAAAAATTTAAATAAAATTTTTTTTTGAATGTTACACTGGTGTATTAAACATAGCAACACAGTTTATTTTTTAAATTATTTATTTACAAGGATGTAATTTAAAGTAATAAGATAAATTAACAATCCATATGGTGTGTACATTTCATGCATTTCCCATTGGTGGATTTTTTAGGAAAAAAATAGCAGTAAGAAAATTCTGGACAGCAATTTCCTTCTGTAGCTGCAGTACATTTCTCGTTCTTACCCAGACAACTGGAAAAGAAACAAAAAATAAGTTCTTCAGGAAACAGTGGTTAGAGAAGGCTAGTGAAGCTCATTTTATACTTATGCTTTGCCAGCAGAAGCAGTGCTTATGAGCACAACAAGAATAAGCAGAGTCAAAATCTTCATTTTCATCTTTAAAGAGCTGAATGAGACACCAAAGTTGCAATTAAAGTGGATAATTTTATGACTTAAATTTGAATATGAAAGAGTAGAAGCTTGAGTTTTTGATTACCTAAAATAATGCATCATTAAGTATTAATCAGTCTTAATTGACTGATTATTTTGGGTATTCTTTATGATCTTATTAATTACTCAATATTGGGTTTAATTTTTGCTAATTAATGAACAAAGGATTGGGAAATAGGCAGCTGGTAATTGGTAAATGTATAAATCTCAGATGTATGACTCATTCTGAATTTATATATTAAATTTTATAATAATTTTATAATTTATAATTTTATCTGTTCTTAAAGTAAATGTCTTGATAAAATTAGCTTAAATTTCTATACCTAAGTCTACTTATTAATTATGTTAACCAAGATTGGTTTTCTCCCATTTACCATAACAAGCGGGTTATTTTCAAGAACTGAAATTTTTGCCACGACCTGTATTCGAGGGCGACTTGTATTTCAAATCTAACTTAGGGCTGTTTTTCTACAACATGCTGCTTTACATGGGGTTCTTCATCATTTAGCTAGGTATGTTGCAATATGATACAGTCGGACCCGCTTATAGCGTCAATCAAGGGACTGGGCTTAAATTGACGCTATAAGCGGGATGATGCTACAAGCGAATCCGCTTACAGCGTCAAAGTGTTGGCCGGACCGCACCAAACGTGACGCTATAAGCGGGTTGACGCTATAGCCGAGGTCGCTACTGGTGGGTCCGACTGTATATTGAATTTTGAAATTTTTCGAATACAAAGCATTGGCTCCAAACAATGTGTGGGTGAAGACCAATTTTGTAAATAGTAAACAGTTTACATTTTACAGTAATATTTATTTTCCGAGATTAAATTAAGGGTTAATTTACAAATTAACACTTTACATGATATATTTATGGGTACATTTAAAAGCATTGCCCAATTTGGTGGTTTGGAGGTCCAGATTTGCAATATGTTCCTGGGCAGCAATGGTCTCCAAGTGTTTTACATTCCGTGTTCTTACTTAAACAACTGAAAAAGAAAGGAAAGATAAGTTTTGCAGGAAATAAGAATTACTAAAGGCTAGTGAAACTCATTTTCAGTTTTATAGTTACAGAAAGAAAGCAGAAGCAGTGCCAATGAGCACAAGAAGAATAAGTAGAGTCAAAATCTTCATTTTCATCTTAAGCAACTGACTGAGAGAACAAAAAATATGAAATACAGTAGAAGGTGTGGTTTGTAATTCCAAAAAATAACTGCATCATTAAGTATTGTTTACATTCTTAATTGACTGATTATTTTGGATATTCTTTATGATCTTATTAATTGATTAATTGATGAACAAAAGATTGGGAAATAGGCAGCTGGTAATTTTATAATTTTAGAGGTGTAGTAAAAACTTGATACTAACATGGAAAGTGTATGAAGTAATCCCTACTGGATTAATATTTTGACATTTGTATAACTTAAAATTGACCAGTAAGAATTTATTTATCACTGGAAATTGAACACAATCACAGCAAAAAGAATCAACTTTACAATAAAAAAAGGTTGATAATCTATGAAACATTCAATGTGAAAGTTAACTTTACATTATTTTTTACCTTTGTAAAGGATACCTTCACAAAGGTAAAAAAATAAATTTGTCAAGGTATCCTTTACAATGATAAAATGTAATGTAAAGTTAACTTTCACATCAACTTTACATTGACTTTACATTGGTAAAGCTGTTTGTACACAAAGTCCATTGATTATGACATTAATCAGTTCAAACTTCTCTTGGCTGTTCATGGAATGCTGTATGCTGTGCTGCAAATGTAACATCGATGTTATCTTTGAAGAACGCACAAATCCAACAATAAAACGAAAATCATAAAAAGCAAATTTGATGGTGACATTGTGTTAACAGTGTTTGTGCTATCTGTGAATCCCATTTCTTCTTCTAAATCTTCCACCACTTTCTTGGCCAATTTCTTCGTGTGGGCTTCGCAAGAAGCCGATGCGTTGACCAAACATATCAAATATTTGCCATAAACTCTGAAAAAGGCAAATATTGATTAAGTCCCACATTTTATTGAGATTTTGCTAAGCCTCCACTGATAAAAAGTTCTAGAAGATTCTGGAAAATAATTTCCTATAAATCTGTAAATCTTGTATATCCTAAAATATTATGGAAAACTTTTATTTGATTTCTGTACATTTCTATGGATAGATTCGGACAATTTTTCTGCAAATTAATTAAGATCTAGAACTTTCCACGAATAGAGTGTAGCATTATTGCCACTTACTGAACAAGTTGATCGTCTAAAGTCCGTTTCAAAGTATTATACTGTAGTATTTCAGTACATCCACCAACATCGCTTCGTCTATCAGTTGTACGCAAACATGGAATACCATCAGTCAAAAGTTCTAGGGAAGTAAAAAATAAAAATAGGAAGAAAAATAGCAAGAATTACAAACTTCTCAATGGCTCGCTTTTGTTCGAACAAATGTATTCCACTGCATTCGAAGCGTTTCTCATGGGATTAGCAACTGTGTAGTTGTATATTCCGCCATTTAAACATCGTTCGAGGTAATTTTGTACTTGGTCCAGACATTGGTTGAAGCTGGCTCTGTTTAAAAAGAAGGAAAACTATAGGAATAATGTTTATGGTATAAGAACAAGATTTCTCCTGTTCTTGCAGGATTTTCCTGATTGTCCGTGATCTTAGCCTTCTTCAATTTGAGATTAAAATAAAAATTCAGCAATTTAAAATTTTAGTGAAACCCTTAATGGCTCCTTAGGCAGATAAGTTAACTATGTTCAGAAAAAATTTCGTGCTAATTCAAGAAACTTCAAAGAGAAAAAATAGGATATCTAATATCCATACGACAACATGGGTGATCCTGTTGCCATCTACAGGACACTCAAAGAATTTGAATGATCCTGGTAATACAAGAAGGATCGTTTAGTAGCTTCAAGTGAAGCCAAAACAAATCTGCCAATAGCCAATGAGAGGCTAAGGTGCCGATTTTTAGCAGCTAATCATACCGAGCCTTTGTCAACTGCTGCGAAATTGTGATATTGTTTAGTTGTGTCTGGAAAGTAATGGCTGCTATAGTAGATTTAAACAATGGATTTTAAGACCAAAATGAACAGTTACGTTCCAGAAACACATCAGCGATAGCATTGTTTCAAAGCAATCTGCTGTGATTGGTTAATGGAAAATCGTCACCTTAGCTTCCTATTGGCTGATACTGGATGAGTTTGGCTTCACTTGCAGCTACTAAACGATCCTTCTTGTATTACCAGGATCATTGATATTCTTTGCAGGACACTGGATGTGTAACCAAAAGTATTACGAATCCTAAGTGCATTTCCTTATGTATTTTCGTATAGGTATTGCACATTGACTGCAAGCGTTTATTGATTATGCCGATTTACTATGGATAATTCCAAATTTGCAGATTATCTGGGAAATCAATTGTTCGTGGCAGTCGGCTTCCCGATCATCTTGAATAATCAGGAATCTAGTGTATACCTACTGGCATTCAATTGTGTCCACATTTAAGCTGTTCACAATCCCAGATGCCACACAGTCTGTGAATTGCCATAGTTTTCTTCTCAGGTCATAAAATGTGCAAGTTCCGAATGGCATATGTCTGTGCAGGAATTTAATGAATTCCCATGGCTCACTGTTTAAATGGCATTCATCTGAAGATGAGAACAGAGTGTTAGGGGTGCATCATTGTCATAATTGACATGTTCTATTCTGTAATTGTCTTGCAAGCTAAATCTATGTCTTTGGTTAGGCAAAAACAATGGAGATGCTGCAGTTTAGTAACCGATACCTAAACGTGTTTCGTTGCAAGGCATTAGGAATTCCCCAGTGTCCTCTTCATTGCATTCAATTACATGTACCATTGTAAAGTAAAACAGCCTTTGAATGAAATTTCTTGCTGTTTTGTCACCACAGAATCTCATGCCATCCATCATTTGTGATCCTTGAATGCCTAGTTCCCTGAAGCAAAGAAACAATGATAAAGGTGAATCAAAAGCAACTTGGACAAACTCACCGACAAATCAAATTCTTATCAAAATTGGTCACCATGGTCTTATATATTCTTGTTTTGAAATTGATTAGAAATTTCTCGAAACGATAAGCGACTCTTTCGTCTTGGAAACATGGAATTCCATTGGTCAAAAAATCTAACAAATTGAATTTCTTTTTAAAAATACAGATAACCTTTGTATAACACAATACTTGTATAACATGGTTAGTGAATTGCATAAAATTGTAGTTAAATAACAATTTCAAGCTTAAAAGTACAAACCTTGCAATGCTTCATCGACACCGAAACAACCAAACTTTTGTGGTGGGAAAGTGTCGAAAAAAGTATCGGAGTGGAATAGCCTGACATTGAACTGAGGCATACAATAGTCAAAGTGATCACTTACTTTGTCCACACACTTAGAGAAATTAATTCTGTTTAAATAAAAAGGAAATACATTAATTACAGAGGAGTCTATTATTTTGATTGAAAGTTGTCCTCGTTTACAAGTCGCGGCAACAATGGCAATTTTGTAATAAAAGTTTCCCTCGAATATAAATCGCAGCTAATATTAAAGAATGCAGTGAAGGTTCCTAAGTTGCATTTGGAATATAAGTAAAAAAATTCTGTAGATTGCTGTGGAATTACCGTACAGCCTCTAATTATCGCCTGTCCCCAATTCCCGCCTGATCTCTATTTACCGCCTGGTTTTCTAGGCAGTATTTGCCACAACTGCCGGTCCCCAATTACCGCCTGGTCTCCAATTACCACCTGGTCCCCAATTCCTGCAGGTCTGTGGTTATCACATGAAAGTCTGTGGTTACCATATGAAAGTCTGTGGTCACCACAGACTACAACAGACTCTCAGAAAATACACATGGTATTCAGGTTTTTATTCAGATTGAGATTGAGATTTTTTTATTTTATTATAATTGCCTGTCCCCAATTCCCGCCTGATCTCCAATTTCCGCCTGGTCCAGTGAAGCAAATTTGGTTAACCGCCCCGGCCATAATTAGAAGCTGTACGGTAGTTCATAAAATTTTAAGTCGTGGCAACAAACTGAGATCTTGAATATAAGCCGCGGATTATATTCGAAGAAATACATATATTGAATCAATAGAAAGTTTTGTTAGATTACCGGCACTGAGAGTATGTAAGTAAACTTTGATTTTTGGAAGAACTCCTAACAGTTTCTAAAAGATCTGTGACACATTTGTACACATTTTCCACTTTATTCTTCATGAAATCATACCCGCAGTTTGCCCGTTTCTGCACATGGTGAGCAGATTCATGAAATCCTGCTTGTTGTTGGTATGAAACTGAAAAAACAGAAAATTTATAGTTCGACGGCAGTTTGCCTCATCTTGATAGATGTATCAAGGATAAATATACAAACAATCAGTCCATTGTTCCTATTGGTGCAACGGATTGTTTTGTTTATTTTATGAAATTGTATGAAATTAAGACTGACCTGTTATGATGAAAATGAGGAAAAGAAAACTAGGCGTGTGCATGGTTGTGTTTTGACCTTGATGCAAAATTAAAAGGGAGTTTTCACTTTGCAACAGGGTAGTAACTTTGGAGTTGTGCAATGATTTGGCATGTTGCCAGGACATTAACATTTTTGTTTGTTGTTGTATGATTTACTTTATTTTTCCATTCAAATTCATAGAAGTGATTGATCACTAAAATTGATTGATTTTACATTTTATTTATTATGAAAACAGATTTTATATTTTATATTAATTGATAATATTATTAATATTAAAAATTGTACTGATAAATATCAAAATGTTTGACAGTGAAGTTGCATTTATTTCATTGTTGCTCTCATCTTCCATTTTTACCAATGACTTCTCGATGAAATTTTTAGCTGTTTTGTCCTGACAAATATCTGTAGCATTGGCAATACACTTCCAAAATTGGTCCAAAAGTCTAAAAAGATGAATAATGATTAAAATGTAAGACTTAGTAAAATTTTGAACAACATGCCTATTATTTTCATCCACATCAGCTCCTTTGTAAATACTCTGCAATGATTTTTTACAGTTATTCATTCTATCAACCACATCCTGAGAATGCAGGCACTGCATCCCATGACTCAAAAGAGCTGCAAGAAATTAAATTACAATGTGAAACTAAGAAAAACTGCAAATCCATACCTTTCAATTCTCTACCATTGTCCGAACATACGAATTCGAGGACTTTCGGAAGACTTTGTATCGGATTTTCAAAGAATAATTTATATTTTTCCTCACTTAAACAATGGTTTATTCCATTTCCAGTCTCGAGCAAACACTTAGTTAATTCATCTCTGGAATGAAAGAAAGTTGAATTTATTGTTTGGTTACATAGAATTTCTTCGAATAAACCCCGCACTTCAGATAACTGCACTTCTGGTTGCAAAACTAGTTGTTCTCGGCTTATTTAAGTCATTTTAATGTTTTACAACATTGGTATCCCAGGTAAAAAAGTTCTATTGAATTCTATAGACCTTTTATTTAATTCAATGGCATTAAGCCTAATTCTACAGTAATCTATAGAATTTTTTTTTACCTGGGATTTGATTTACTAATGACAGCACAACATTTATTCGAAGAAGTAGTACAGTATTTAATGTACTGGCAAAAGGCTTCGGTTTGTGCATCGTCCATATTGTTGATGGCTGATAATATATTTCCAACGCAGAGATGTAGTTGTTGGTAATCGTAGTTCAGATGTCGATATCGGCAGGTTCCGCCTGCTTGGAGATATTTGATAAATTCCAGTGGTTCGTTGTCTGCTCGGCAACGAACTGCAGCTGAAAGAAGCAAACAGAACTGTGAGTTGTCAAAAAACTTATTATTTAAGTTTCAGTTACTTTGCATTTCCGAACAAAGTGGTAGAAATTCATCGATTTCATATTCGCATTCTTCCATGTGCTTCATCAAACGATAGAGCAAATTCCTGGCAAAATCTCTTGCTGTCTTGTCTTTGCACAAATCTGCAGCTGAGGAAAGACATGAACCAAAGTTGCTGATGTCCCTGTAATGACCTAATTAGATTAAATTTCAAATTACAGGTCGAACCTCGATATAACGAACTCGAAGGGACCGTCAAATCTCTTCGCAATATCGAGAGTTCGTAATATCCGAATTTTTTAACATTGAATGAATGGATAGGAATCCAACCAAACTTTTAAAAAAATTCGTTAAAACGAGGAATTCGCAATAAGCGAGTCCGTAATAACGAGGTTCGAACTGTATTATGATTTTTGTGTGGCTTACAGGCAAATCACACTCATGTTGAAATTGGTAAAGACATTTGATTCAAGTTGTGCAAGGTGTTGTTGACATTTAGATAAAGCTAGACTGACTGCTTCGGTTTGTAGACAAGGAATTCCATTTGTGAAATACTCTGTAGGAAATTGAAATTGTATTTTTTAGAAAATGCCAGACTTTTCTAGATAATTAAAAATATTTTAAGAATATCGAAATCCTGAGGACATAAAGAACATTCTTGTACTGTCAGGGTTTGAATAGCAATACAAACCTTGCAAATGTTTGCCATCATGTGCGCACGCATACTTTTGCATGTCATAAATACTTTTAATCCGTCTGTCAAAATACTCTTCGTATTTCTTTCGACTCAAACAACTAAGGCCATCACCAGCACTAGTGATACACATGTTGAAGTCAACTCTATAATAAATGAAAAGCGAATTAAACAATATTTGACAAACACTAAAATTCATACCCGGGTAAAAAAATTCTATAGATTACCGTAGAATTAGGCTTAATGTCATTGAATTAAATTAAAGGTCTATAGAATTCGATAGAACTTTTTTACCCGGGTGCAGAGTTTGCGGAAACAAAATTTATATCTTGTATAACTTATGGATTTTATGTTCATTTTAAATCAGATTTATAACTGAAACGCGGCAACTCGTAAGGTTGCCAAACACCGTTATCAACACAATAACAAAATTATTACTGGCAAAGTAATTTGACGGCCTCATTTGGAGGAAGACCAGCAAATCTGTCCTGAATGGCACGAAACATTTGTCCCATGCAATCACGTAGAGAGATGAGTTTGCTTTTCAAGAGACGAAAATGGCAAGTTCCACCTTTGTGCAAATACTCTGCGAGTTGATGAAACTCATCTTCCTGTTGGCAACAAACTGAAAGCAAAAAATAGAACTTGATTCATGACATTGCCACAAACTAACAAGGATTTTTCTTGAAAGATGGTCCCTTTGGTACTGTACTTCCTTAATATTTCACATTTTTATGTGTTTGGTGAGATATTTTAGGAATTGCAGACAAATTGATTGATCTTGAAGGGATTTTTAAAGTAAAAGTTAATTCTGACCTGATAGGATGGATAAAAAGAAGAAAAGTGACCTAGATATTCTCATGGTGAAGATGTGTGTGGACTAAAAGGGGAAAGAGAAGCTGCACTTGGAATTATGGGTATAGTTAGTCATGTAAGAAGTCAGATTGCCAGGTTGTTGTGTGTGGTGGATTGGTAATAGTTAAATATAATGTTATTCAAGTTACAATTTAATAGAAAGTTTACGGTAAACAAAACTTATGTTTTATAATTTATAAATTATAAATCTAACTTATAATTAACATGGAATTTATAAGTTATAATGCTAGGTTCACACTTACATTCACACTTGATCGTAACATAACTTAAGAGAGAGGTATGGTGCATTGTGGGATACTAAGTGCCTTAAATGCTAATTGAACTCTGAGTTGAATTAAGCAGTAACGTAACATTTCATGTTACGTTCAGCCAATCAGCAACTACCTTGCTTCAAGCTGGACACGCCACTTTGTGTGCCACTTTGTCTCATTGGTCAATTTGAACAAGAAACAACTGGCAAGTGTGAACACACTCAAGTTACAGTTAAGTCTTAATTTGTTA
>JAQIXT010001436.1:0-15787 GCA_034700445.1 Stenotaenia linearis
TGATCAAATATCGGTTTATTCCTTGAGAGATAAATCCGAAATTACCAAAGCAACCTGTTTACCGAACGATTTAATGCAATGTGAGCGATTTCTTTTTGTTACTTTCGGAGAATGTCGTTGCCAGTAAGTTATATTTTATTTTTCGTTTTCTGTAGGTGCTGAATTCGAATTAATAAATTAAGAATAAAACGCGCATTTCTTAACAAAGTTTATCCAAAATTATTGAATTTTTTGTCAAAAACAATTTAATAAATAATGACAACAGTTATTTTAATAAATTATTTTTATTTAAATATTTTAAATATTTATAGAATTTAAAATTCAAAAAAGAGCCAACAAATTGAGTTATTTTCATCGCATAATTTAAAAAAGTACAAAATAATCAAAAAATATTATTCAACCATTCTAGGTAGTGATATGGAGACATTTCAGGTATACCTTAAAAGGTCAAGATTTAAACCTTTTTCACTGAGAGTGTACACACGCGTACGTGTCTTCTTACGTCCTTACAATGACAATTACTTGAAATTTAAATCAATCCAGTTAGCTATATAGCTTTTTTAGGGGCTCCGTATTGAGACAGAGTTTTTCATCTAGATCAAAGCCCCATTCCTTCCTCTTGTTCCCCATTCCTTCCTCTTGTTCCCCACCCCTTTATTGTAATTGATTGTTTTAATTATAATTTTTAATTTATTTGTTTATTTATTTGTTAATTTTTTATTTTTCGATTTTTTCAATTTTTTTGTGTTTTTTATGATGAAATAAGAAATAATTGCTTTTTCTTTTCTATATTGATTTTTAAAAAAAATTTTTTAAATATTAGTGGCTCCGTCTATCGTCAAATTAAATGCCTAAATCATTTAAATACTTCAGCTGACTTCAACAAATTAACAAATATTATAATTTTTCCACTTAACAAACTCTAATTAATCAACATTAACAAAAACCCTACTTTTAATTCTTAAAAAAAAGTGACCTAATTTCAGATCACTCGCGCTGCCTTGTTTATTTGTGACCAAATTTGGCATCAACGGAACTCAACTCAGCTTCAACTGCCCTAGTAAAGTAATCGCGCTACAAACTCTATTTTCTCGATCCTCATCTTCAACATGGAGGATATATTTCACTGGACCCGAGATGGGAATTCAATGTTGGTCAGAATGTGGCTTGACGACACCGAACACGACATGAATCAAGGGTAAGAAGAGTTTGGCACAACACGGCCACACCCTTCCATGCATTCCTATGGGATTTAGGCTTAAAATTTCAAGATTCGTGTTTCTGCACTGAAAATGAATACTGTGCGCTTCTAGCTTGAATGAAATAATATAAGTAATACACCATTCGAAAGCTCTTAATGTGCTGATTCTAATCGTATTTGGTTTGGGAGTCTTGAATGACTGCAACAATGCGAAAATCGTGTTTGAAGTTTCAGTTTTGCTCCAAAAAATTTACCGCTGCAATTTCAAACGCCATTTTCGCATTATTGCGCACACTTAGACCCCCAAACCTTATACTATTTAGAATCAGCTTATAAAGAACTTTCGAATGGTGTGTAGTTTATTTTATTTTATTCAAATTTGAACCGTCCAGAATTTTTTTTTGTAATTTTGTTATTTACAATTATTTTTTTATTCATTTCTAGAGACGATCATGGCTTCAGTCCACTTCATTGGGCGGCAAAAGAAGGTCATACGAATTTGGTAGAGTTGCTAATTTATCGAGGGGCGAGAGTAACTGCTACAAATATGGGCGATGATACTGCTTTGCATTTGGCTACTGCACATGGGCATAGAGAAATTGTGCATAGAGTGAGTTTCGATGATGAATTTTGGTTGAAAAGTGTTTAATTTATTTTTCTTTTGTTTTGTAGTTGTTGAAGAATAAGGCGGATATAAATGCAATTAATGAACATGGGAATACACCGTTGCATTATGCGTGCTTTTGGGGATATCAGCAGATTGCTGAGGTAATTGTTTGTGAAGTTTTTGATGTTGAGATGTATGAAGTGAGGTGTAGAGATTGTTAGAGGGTTTGGTGAAGAATGTGGGAATTTGAATTTTTATTGGAAAAATGATAAGAATTTGAAGTTGTTTGATGGAAAAAAGATAATGACATAAGCACTATTCATTGCAAACATGCTTAAAATTAGTTTATTTATTTCAAAACTAGATAAAATTTGAACTTTTTAATGCAAATGTGCATTTTTTTTATAGTGAAAATGATGAAAAACTGATTAAAATCAGCAATTTTAGTTGTAAAAATGATTTAAAGCAGGTTTTTTCAATGCAGAAATTATTGAAATTAACTTTTTATTTCATAAATAAATTAAATTTGCTATTTACATTATAAAAAGCAAAACCTATAATTTAAACAAATATTTTTTAATGACAATAATCAAGTTTTTTCATCGCAAAAATGATAAAAACAGCATTTTGCAGGTGGTTTTTTAATAAACAATGATTAAAACAACATTTTAAAATTTACATTTTTCATTACAAATATGATCAAACTATGATTATTTAAATTAAAAATGAATATCTACATTGTTTCCACAAATAATTCAAAAACAAATCCACTTTACTTCACAAATTCCTGTTTTATTTCCATTTCCTGCAACTAATTTCCTTAATTAAATAAAAATTATATATGGAACCTTTCAGGACTTGATAAGTCAAGGTGCCTTAGTTTCCGTTGTCAACAAATATGGAGAAATGCCTTTAGACAAATGCAAAGGACAAATGGCCACTAAATTGCATGGTTTGACATTTTCTCTTTGCATATTATTGATTTTTCTATAAGTTTTCTTTACATTTTATAAACAGAATTAGCGGTACAGCATGGACAGGATTTGAAAAAAATTCCTTATCAAGATCAAAGTTGGCTCGGAACCAAAACTCGAAGCCGTAAGCAAAATTTGCAGATTTTTATTTTTGTTATGAAATTTTGTAAATATTTTACAATTTTTTTCTATAATTTTATGTAGGTGATGCAACTTTGTCCCGCCATTCTGGAATAAATTTGAATGACTTAAATTTGCAACAGAAAATTGCGACTACGCCATCAGGACAGGTTGGTTTGAAAAGTTAGAAATGGGTTTGAGGGTTTAATTTTTTTTTTTTTTTTTTTTTAAATTTTTTTATAGACGTGGAAGGGAATTTGGCAAGGTAATGAAGTGGTTGCGAAGATTTTAAACTTGCGAGAATGCACTGCGAGAAATTCACGAGATTTTAACGAGGAGTATCCGAGGCTGAGGTTTGTGTTGGGAAAAGATGAGAAGGGTTGAGAATATAGGCTTATTGAATTTTATGTGGAGCTAGAAGATTTTTGAAATTTTGAATTGATTTTGGTTTATTTTGTTAAGGTAAATGGAATTTTTTTTTTTTTTTTTTGGATGAAAACAGAATTATTCTGCATTATTATTAAGGAAACTGCAAATTTGTTGGTTTTTTTGCAGTTTTGTTTAGGAAGTTGCAAAATTTCTTTACTATGCAAGGAAATTGCAGATTTTTTTAAAAAAATAAGCAAATTTTCTGTATTTTTCTGCATTGAACTTGAAAAATTTGCAAATTACAGTATCTGGTTTTTTTTTGTGCATTGCAGTTAAAAATTTTCTGCAATTTTCTGCACTGAAGTTAAAATAAATGCAAATGCTTTGCATTAATTTGTACTGCTGTTAAGAAATTTGCAAATTTTCTTCATTATATTGTACTTTTGTTAAGGAATTAACAAATTTCATTA
Source organism: Stenotaenia linearis (assembly GCA_034700445.1). Classification (NCBI taxonomy): domain Eukaryota; kingdom Metazoa; phylum Arthropoda; class Chilopoda; order Geophilomorpha; family Geophilidae; genus Stenotaenia; species Stenotaenia linearis. The sequence continues at coordinate 3,742 of JAQIXT010001436.1, forward strand.
TTTTTTGACACCGCTTATTGTGATCACAGTTAATGGAATCAATCAGTTAATGTGATTACTTTTACAAAGTACAGACCGGATTGTACTTTTTCATTGAAAAATTATCGGTTATTGTAATCATTTTTTCGGTTATTGTGATCATTTTTCATCCAAATTTGACTTTCAGCAGCAAATTTGTTCCAAATTAACTTCTTGTCTTGTGTACTTTGGCAACACAAAAGTGAAATCACACTCAAAAAATATACTTTTCTTTATATTTAAGGTCTATAAAGTATAATAAATTTTTTTAAAGTTATTAAGAGTAGTGCAACAGACTATTGATAGTGTAGAAAGAGACTTGATTTGATCTAAAATAATTCAAAATCAATTTTTCTTTATAATAAGATATTAAAATTTACCAAACACCTTTTAGTTTTGAATTTTTAACATACAGTCGAACCCGCTTATAGCGTCAATCAAGGGACCGGGCTGAAATTGACGCTATAAGCGGGTTGACGCTATAGCCGAGGTCGCTACTGGCGGGTCCGACTGTATTATTATGAAAAACAATGGTAAAAACTGCATTTTTTGTTTTTTTGGCTAATGTTATCAATCGGTTATTGTGATCACTTTGTGATCCAAAATGATCACAATAAGCAGCGTCTACTGTATTTCAATTACTATAGGATATTCTCACATCCTAACGTCTTACCAGTAATCGGCTGTTCCAATTCACCCCCGAACTTGGTTATTGTCAACCAATACTTACCTCTACGCTCTTTATATTCATTACTGCACGAAGGCACAGGTAAAACAAACATCACCGTACATAATTTTCATCTTTCCATCCAAATTTAATTATTTCTCTTCGAAACTTCAGGTTTAATCGTCGATAATGCTCAGGCGATTCAATTCGCTATCGACATTGCTCGCGGAATGGCATTTTTACATTCATTAGATCCACTTATTCCTCGTTACTATTTGAGTAGCAGACACGTAATGGTAAATTTTTCAGTTTTTTAAATGAGATAAATTTTTAATATCTAAAATATTGGAAATTGTAGATTGATGATGATCACACTGCTCGAATTAATATGGCGGATTCTAAGTTTTCATTTCAAGAAAAGGGGAAGGTTTATTATCCAGCTACTTTTTCACCTGAAGGTAGTTTTGGTGTTTTTTATTATGAGTTTTGGGGGTTTTGAAATTGGAAAATTTCGGATTTTTATGGTAATTTCTGGTTTTTAGGAATAAAAGTTTAGAAAAATTGAGTTTTTGAGTTTAAAAATTTTGAAAAAATAAAATTTTTGAGAAAGAAATTTAAGAAAAATTAATTTTTTTTGTGTAAAATTCTTTAAAACTAAATTTTTAATTATTTTAGAAATAAAATATTGAAAGACTAAATTTATAAATAAAATATGGAAATTTTTATAAAATAATAATTTTCATTAAAAAATTAAAATAGAACTGAAATAACTGAATAGAACTGAAAGTTGCAGGAAATTTGTTGTTTCATAAACAAAAATATGAAATTACTATTAAAATTGTATAAAATGGGTTTTCTCTGCAACAAAAATTCAAAAAAATGAATTTATTATAACAAAACATGATAAAAAACATGCAATTTTTATATGAATGAGCATAAAACTAGCTCTTTTCATAACAAAAATCAATAAAATTAACTCTCTTCATATACAAAATTGCATATAACTAGCTGTTTACATAATTAAAATCAATAAAAACAGCTCTTTTCATTTATAAAAGCATATAACCTTGAAATAACTATCTCTATTCCCAATAAAAATGCACAAAACTTGCTCTTTTTATATAAATTAAGAGAAAATCATAAACAAATAAAAAAATAAAAAGAAAATTAAAAATTAAAAAAAACCACAAAAGTCACAAAAATTAAAAATTAAATTTAAAAAAATTAAAAAATTAAAATTTTTAAAAATATCAGAAAATAAATAAATTTCAAAAACCAAATAGTAAACAATAGTAAACTTCCAATCCAAATTAATTTTTTCAGCTCTTACAAAGCGTAACGACGAAATCAACATAAAGGCATCAGACATGTGGAGCTACGCCATTCTCCTCTGGGAACTCGCTACGCGTGAAGTCCCATTTTCGGATTTATCGCCCATGGAAATCGGAATGAAAGTAAACAAAAAAAAATAATTAAAAATTTACATCCATTTTTAATCAAACCTAATTTTCATTTTCCAGATTGCTCACGAAGGACTGCGTGTGACAATCCCCCCAGGAATTTCTCAACATATGGCAAAATTGATCCGCATTTGCATGAACGAAGATCCCGGCAAACGTCCATCTTTCGACATGTTGCTTCCAATTTTGGATAAAATGAAATGATGAACAAAGTTTTAATATTTATCCTGCATTTTATTATTGTTTATACTCAAATATACTCAGCTTAAAAAATTGCAGTTTTTCTGCATAATTTGCAGTTATTTTAGTGACTTTATCATAAAAAATATAAAATTTTAGTAAAAAATTTGTAAAATTTTGGCAAAATTTAAAAAAAAAAAATCGACAAATTATTTGCATAAATTAGCAAAATTTGCATGCTGTTTGCAAAAATTACTATTTTTGTATAAGTATTGCAATTTTTTTAGTTGGGTACAATGGAAGCTGCCTATTGTAGTCAATGTTATCAACTGATTAATTATCACTATTTTGTGAAAATATTCCCAAAATGACCAAAGGTGACCAAAATTAATCAAAAATTTTAAAGATTTTAATTTTTAATACCATTCATAACATTAAGCAGCTTTCATTGTCTGTTTAATATGAAATATAAATGAAATGTTAATATAATAATGAAATTTATTTAATATGTGAAGAGTTTTACAATTATTTTTGAATGTTTGTTTTGTGTTCAACTTAAAATTGTACATTTTTAATATTGCTTATCACGGGAAATGGCAAGCGTCAACAAAATGCGTCATTGCCTAGCTTAAAAAAAATTGGCAAAATATTTGCAAATTTCAAAACAAAATTAAAAATTAATTAATTTTTAACATAAATGACTGAAATTTGCACTTTGTTTGCAGAAATTACTATTTTTAAATAAATATTTTGGTAATTTTTGGCTGGGTGTGCCAAGACGCAATGCATTTAGCGAATACTTATAAATTGTCATAAAATTGTTATAAACATCCAGTGCAATTTTATATTTTATACTCAAAAAAAGATCTGAGACATATTTTCTTATAAAATATTATGAAATGTCATGCATAATAGTTTGATAGATATTTTAATAAAAGTGTTATATAAGTGATTATAAAAGGAAAGTGCCATATTTAGTTTTTATTAATAAAAATTCTGATAAAATTAATAAAATAAAAATTTTAATAAAAAAACATGTGTATCGTCTAGGAAAGTTAGTAAAAGAATTTAATTAATCTCAAAAATGATGTGTTTATGCCAAGAAAGTAAATAAACTGGAGAGGAAGAAATTTTACGAGTCTGGAGTCTGACTGTCTGTAGACACGTGATGAAAGGTATGGAAATGCTAAGATCAAACGGAAAAAACCGATTTTTCACGAAAAATGTCAAAAACTGAGTTGTTTATCGCAAAGAAAAATCAACAAAATTGGACAGGAAGTAAATTCAAGCGGTTTTACGAGTCTGGCGACCTTTAGACATTCCACGCGACACGAAAAGGTGAAGTGGAAATGGTTAAGTGCAGACGGAAAAAAGCTTTTTTCAAACTTAAAACAATAAAAATAAAATTATTGGTTTATGTAACAATTTAAAATACACTAAAATACGTATTCTACGCTATTTATTTCGAATAATAAAAATACTTTTGAATCAACATTATTTCATCCCGCACGCATATTTAGCTTATTGCGTAGTAGCAGAGTTAAATTTCCGCTTCGTTCCTCCCTATCCCATGCTGATGTTTTCGCAACACAAACTTAACATTTTAAACACGACAAATTGTTAATTCTGCATTCATGACAACATGAGCAACATAATTGTAGAATCGGCTCCGAAGAGGGAATTGCTGCACTCGGATTCCGACGATTCGGATCCAAGCAGTAAGATGCAGCAAATTTTTTTTTTTTTTGAAAAAATTTTTGAAAAAATTTTATATATATATATTTTTTTAATTTTATAATTCTAGGTAGGATGTCCGCATTCGAAGGTTTCGAGCCAAATTATCCGCAAACGCTTCCGATAATCCATTCGCAACTTGACGATCAATTAGAAGAATTAGCGCAAAGTATTTTAACTCGTCAAGAAGAGCAACATTTGAGTAACGAGATTTCGGCGCCATACGAAGTTCCGCAATTTCCAATCGAGCAGATTGAGAAAAAATTAGCCGTACAGCGGCAGATTAGCTCCAAGTAAATGAGATGTCTTTTTCTAATCAGTTAGAATGTTTTTTTAATTAATTATTTAAGATGATATTGCAATATATAAGGAGAGATTTATTAAAATGTAGTTGTGTGGTGAAAAGTTGTGGGTGGGTTGGTGATTTTGTTTGGTTTTTGTGGGGGAATAGGGGACGAAAGTGTGTTTTGTGGTTTGGAAGAGGGTTAAGCATGAGATTGGAATTTTGTGAGGGTTGGAATGGACGTTGAGTGTGGATTTTTGCGTTTTTTTGGGGAAAATGGACTGAAATGTAAGTTGTTTTTATTTTGTTAGTGATAAAATGGAGAAAAGTTATCGCAGTTTTGAGTTTTGGAATGATTTGGGATGTTGATTTTTTTAGTTTTATTGATCGAAAATATTGATTTTAGTGCTTTAAATGAACTAAAACATAAAGATTTTGCTTGTTTAAGCATCTGAAAGGTTGATTTTTGCACTGTTAATGGTCTAAAATTTTGGTTTTTGCCTTTTGATGGTCTAAAATATTGATTTTCGAGTTTTTAGTGGTCTAAAATATTCAATTTTACGCTTTAAATTAAAGAGGTAATATGACCCAAAAATGTTGGAAATTTTCAATTATTAGAATAGAACTATTATTGGCCTAAAATGTTAAATCTGCACTTTTTGTAGGCCAATTCAGTCTGAAAATATCATTTACATATTGTTTACAGTAAAATGATTCTAAAATATTAAATATTATATTTTTTAGTGGTCTTAAATAAAAATTTAATTTTTCTTATGAGGAAAGTAGAAAATATATCTTATCTTCATAGGCAATTAGTGAATTAGGTCAAAATATAAATTTTTTTTATTTTTTAAGAAGTAAAATATATCTAAAATAATAAATTTTATATTTTTAAGGGACAAAAGGTCTAAAATAATAAATTTTTGAAATTTTCATGGTCTAAAATAAATATCTACTTTGTATACATTTTTTATGCAAAATTTTCAACAACACCAAAAATTTGCATTTTTTAGATTTAAAAAAAAATTAAATTATCAAAGAAATAAAACTAGTCAAAAATCACAGGTTTGCCACCAAACTAACAGAAGAAAAATCCCAAACGGTTGAATTCGAATTGGAATCATCGCAAGAAAAATTTGACGATGTCGATTTCGTACCGAACTTTCAACGCGTTTCAATCAGCGGAGAGGACACATCAGGGGTAAAAAAAAAATTAAATCACTTGAATAAATTTACATAAATTAACTGAGTCAAAATCTAATAAATATTTATTTATAAATATTTATTATATTTCCCACAATAAAACCGCAGGATAAATCCAAGACTTTCGTAAGTTTATTCAAAAAAAGTTTTTAAAAAAATTATTTTTTTGAAAAAAATGTATTTAATTATTACATAATTTTATTACAGTTATTTTAATGATATACATATTTAATTTGTTTTCACAGGTTCCACTCGAAGATCTCCAAGAAGCATCACGGATTTTGGTACAAGCGCTTCGAATTCGGGAAAAATACATGGCCACTTCCGGACAATCTTTTCCTCCGTTAACTTCCCGCTTCTTAAGAGTAATCGATGGCCGATCACCGGATGGAATTTTTCAAAAAATGCAATACGATGATAAAAAAATCGAAGGTAAAATTAAAAAATTTTTTTAACCAAAAAAAAAAATTTTTTTAGTCAAAATAAATTATAATAAATTATTTTAAATAATAATTTCAAGTCAAATAATATTTTCTTGATTTTCAAAGCTCAGAGTTGTCGATTATGAATCTTGTCGATAAAGTTCAAGGTCTGCCGGTTTAGTAAATAGAGATATACCAGGAAATTAATTTATATAAGATAGAACTATATAAATATAGAATTAAATTGGAAAATGATGTAATTTCCACTTAGTTTTAATTGGAATTTTTAAGCGGAAACAATAATATTCGGTATTTGCAGAACGAATGTCATTTCATGCTCCGCCTTACGAACATGCCTCAATGATTGGCGCAAGTAAGAAAGATGGAATCAAAGAAATAAAAATAAATAGAAATAAAAATAGCTGAATGATGTTGCAGTTAAATTAAGAAGAAAAATCAAAACACGCACTCTTGGCATGGTTTTTCGAACAACATTTTTTTACATTTTTGTAATTTTTTTTTCAAAAAAATAATTATAAATTTTTAATTAAATTGATAAGTTATTTCATTTAACTGTACCTCACTTAAATAAGTCAGAAAAATTATTTTGAGTTTTTTTCACTTAATTTTATTCCTTTTCAAGGTGATAGATCACCCAAAGTCCAGAAAGGACAAAAGAAAAGAGGTACTTTTTAATAATAATGAGTTTTTCACAGAAACTTGCACCCTGTTGTTTAATTTACTTTTTCTGTAGAAATTTTCACTAACAACATGCAAGAGTTTGCGGCTGGTGTTTAACGCAATGCAAAATGAGAAATATTCAATTTTGATTTGATTTATGCATTGTTATACCTTAAATGAAAGCTCTTGATGATCTGAATTCAAATTATATGCTGTTAAGTGTGTTTTAATGCTTTCCACAATTGTTAAATTAAATTTTCAAAACAGCACAAACAGAACAAGTCAATTTTCACATTTAAAAGTAATTTTATCTCAGTTGGAAACATTTATAGGCTTAAAGGGGTTGGTGATTTGGACTCAGCTCATCAAGAGCTTTTATTTAAGGTATAACAATGTATAAATCAATTAAAAATTAAATAGAATTAATGAAAATCCGGTCGCACACTCGGATAAATTCACTCCACTGTCAATTAAATGCATGTAGCAGCAGTTTATTCACTTAAAGTAAGGTTTTGTTAACACTTATAATTTTTTTTATGTTTTTTATGTACTAAAACTGGTGAAGGGTGAAATAATTTGTTGAAATGAAAAAGTTTTGGTCCTGTCTTTATATGGAGAAGTGTTTCTATAAGTGTTTTTGCATTGAGTGTGTCTATTTTGATAGAAAATTGATTACTATGATTAAACTCACTGTTTTAACTGAAATAAATTTTTATTTGAGATTAGAATTAATTTTGTTTTCAATTTTCAGATCATCCATATCATCCGCCACCATCGGATGGAAATTTGTTTCATTGTGATTTTCCGCCGGATATTGGATACCATTTTAAGATTCAAGATGGAGTTTTTTATGTTTATCCCAGTAAAGAAGCAATGGAGAATGGGGAAAATATTGATTATTATTTTCCAAATTTAGTTACTTTTGTTACTGATGTTAACATTCTTTGCGCCATGATGGCTGATGGGCCTCTGTAAGTGGTTTTTTTTCCATGTCATATTGGGTTCTGTGTGAGGTTTTTCAACCTTGAGGTATGTGTGGATATTTTTGGGTGGTTTAATTAGGTGGAAGTGAAGGGAAGTTGTGGTGAAATGGTCTGAAGGTTGGAAAGACTGGAGTATTGGTGGTAATATGATAGATGGATGGTTTTAAATAGGAATTTAGACATTTTTTTATTATAAAATTGGATAATAAAAACACCTTATATAAAAATTGAAATATTTTAAATATTTTCAGATATTTTAGATATATTTTGAAACATATTTTAGCCATATTTTAGACATTTTAAAACATTTTAGATATTTATTGATGTATTTTAAATATATTGAGAAAAATATTTCATGAAAATCCAATAAAAATGTCTAAAATGTTTCATTTTGAAACACTTAAGATATGTTTTTAAAATTACAAACATTTTGAGATGTTTTAGATTAATATGAAATATTTTTGCCAACATAAAAATGATATTAAATTACATAACTCATCAATACACATCCATAACCAATAGGTTGATAAACCATAAATTCTAATATTTCAATATCCACTTTCCAAAACATTACTAATTCCTCTTATATTTTTCAGAAAATCATTTTGCTACAGACGGTTAAGTTATTTATCGTCTAAATTTCAATTACATGTATTATTGAACGAACTACGAGAGTTGGCGTCTCAAAAAGCTGTACCGCATCGCGATTTCTACAACATACGCAAAGTCAGTTTGCCTTTCAAATACCAGTGGTACAGTCGAACCTTGTTATAATGAACCTTTTTAACATGAAAATTTGTTTTTGCGGATTTCAAATCTCGTCGTTATAGCGGGTTTTCGTTATAAACGAGTTCGTTATAACTGGGTTCGACTGTATCATTATAAAATTAAGGTTTTTTAAAATAATCTAATGATTTTTCCAGGTGGATACCCACGTTCACGCTAGTTCATGCATGAATCAAAAACATCTTTTACGGTTTATCAAGAAGACGATGAAAAAGCATGAACAAGACAATGTTTGCATTTTGAAGGGCAAACCGACTAAACTGAAAGATGTGTTTGGTGCATTAAATTTAACAGCGTATGACCTCAGTGTGGACATGCTAGACATGCATGCTGTAAGCAGCTCTTTGGTTTGTAATAATAAGCAATTTTTATCCATTTTGCACTAACTTGCAAATACCTAGTAGCACAATTCAATACGAAAATGTGATATTTTAACTTTTAAATTTAAGAAATGAATTTTTAAAATGAATATTGAATTTATAGTGCTTTACCTCCTTTTATTTTATTTTCTCAAATTTCAATTTTGATAAAATGAGATTGATTTTTGATTTCTTTGTAGGATCGTAATACGTTTCATCGGTTCGATAAGTTTAATGCAAAATATAATCCCATAGGAGAGAGTCTTCTTCGTGAAATATTTATTAAAACTGATAATTACGTAGGAGGGAAATTTTTTGCACAGATTATTAAGGTATTGATATTAATTTTGAAATAAATAATTATTAACTTATTTTTTGTAATTTTAGGAAGTGATTAGTGATTTAGAAGAGAGCAAATATCAAAATGCCGAATTACGTCTTTCTATTTACGGCCGAAAAATGGACGAATGGGATAAATTAGCGCAGTGGGCTATTACCCATAATGTTGTTTCAAATAATGTTAGATGGTTGATTCAAGTACCTAGATTATAGTAAGTGAATTATAGTTTGGAGTGAAATTTGAAATTTTAATTTTTTTTTTTTTTTTTTTTTTTTTTTTTTTTAACAAAAGCGATATATACAAGGTGAATAAAATTGTGAATAATTTTCAAGAAATCCTAGACAATTTATTCCGGCCATTATTCGAAGTGACATCAAATCCAAAGAGTCATCCAGAACTTCACATGTTTCTTCAGTTTGTAAGTTATGATTTAACGTGACTGAAAATATTTGCAAAATATTTATATGAAAATAGTAATTTCAGTGAAAGAAATGCAAATTTTAATAAATTGTCCAGAAAATTTATAAATTTTCACTTTTGTTTTGAAATTCTGCAAATATTTTACAAATATTTTACAAATTTTGTAATGAAATTTTGTATTATATTTTTGAATAATTGCAAATTGTTTTAGGTATTGGGCATCGATTCGGTAGATGATGAGTCAAAGCCAGAGAATCCTCTTTTCGATAAGGATGTTCCGACTCCATCGAATTGGTGCGAGGATGAGAATCCACCATATTCTTATTATTTATATTATACTTTTGTTAATATGGTTCAACTGAATCATTTTAGAAGGTGAGTTTACGATTTGAGAAAAAGTTCCGAGAAATTTTGCGTATGAAATTCTTAAGTTTTGACATGAGCGATAACTTATGTTAGTTTTTATGAATACCACTCAAGATTTTTTGGATTTTATTGTAGTATATATAGTAATTTTGTTGATTAAAACAATTATTTTGAATTTGCAGAGAGCGAGGCCTCAACACTTTTGTTTTACGCCCACATTGCGGCGAAGCGGGTCCAGTTCAACATCTGGTTGCAGGATTTTTGCTGTCTGAGAATATTTCGCATGGACTCATGCTGAGAAAAGTAATGAAATATTTACATGAAAATAGTAATTTCTGCAAACAAAGTGCAAATTTCAGTAATTTACGTTGAAAATTTGTCGATTTTTATTTGTTTTGAGAGTTGGAAAATATTTTTGATTTAAAATGGCGAAATAACTGCAAATTGTTTGCAAAAAAAAAAAAAAAAAAAATTTGTAATATTCAATAGTTGATAACTAATTATAAAAAATTGTATTTTAGGTGCCAGTATTGCAGTATTTGTATTATTTAGCTCAAATTGGTATTGCCATGTCACCTTTGAGCAATAATTCCCTCTTCCTTAATTATCATCGAAACCCGTTGCCGGAGTACTTGGCGCGGGGTCTGTGCGTATCCGTATCCACTGATGATCCTTTACAGTTTCATTTCACGAAGGAGCCTTTAATGGAGGAATATAGCATTGCAGCTCAGGTTTGGAAACTCAGTTCGTGCGATATGTGCGAGTTGGCTCGAAATAGTGTGCTGATGAGCGGATTTAGTCATAAAGTAAGTTGTTTGTGAGATTTGGGATCGGTTTGGTTTGGTGGACTGTTTGGAAGTGTGGTTGGAGGTTTTTGTAGTTTGATTAGAAAAAAGTGAGAAATGGTTTGTTGAAGTGGGGAAAACTGATTGGAATTTATTGATAGTTACTGAATTAATAATGGAAGGCAATGAAAATTTACTGATTATTGATAAAAATTAATGAAGTTTGATGAAAATGAATGAAAATGAATGAAAATCGATGAAAATTGATGTAAATCGAAAGAAATTTGATGAAAATCGAAAGAAATTTGATGAAAATCGAAAGAAAATCAATGAAAATTGATGAAAAACAAAGAAAATTTATGAAAATCGAAAGAAAAATTTATGAACATTAATAGATTATTGGTGAAAATCAAAAAGATTTGATTATTGGATGAAAATCAAAAAGATTTTTGATTGAAATTTGATGAAAATCAGAGAATTGATTGAAATTTGATGAAAATCAAAAAGATTTTTGATTGAAATTTGATGAAAATCAAAAAGATTTTTGATTGAAATTTAATGAAAATCAAAGAGAATTGATTGAAATTTGATGAAAATTAATGTATTATTGATGAAACTCAATGAACTATTGATGAAAACATTTTATGTAATTGGCAGCTACATCAAGGCAAAATGTTTAACCCTTTATTTCACAGAACAACTAAATTTTCACTCTTAAACAAGAAATCTCAATAACATTTCCAAACTTTCACTAAAACCCTAAAAAACCCTTAACACATTTCACAAATTCACTTTAATTTTAGATGAAGCAGTATTGGCTCGGCCCGCATTACACACGAGAAGGAGTCGCCGGGAATGATATAACTCGTACCAACGTACCGGACATTCGTGTAACCTATCGCTACGAAACACTTGTTGAAGAACTTACTACGATCTTTAAAGCTGTTCAAACTAAAGACTAAAATTGCCTTTGTATACTTTTTTTTATAACTGAATATTTTGGTTAGTTTATCAGCAGCTAATAGAAATAGTTACTTGCTTAATATATTGAAAAATAGAATAAAAAATATCTATTTTTTTTGTTTCTATTTGGTATTTTTTATTTCACTTACATTATACACCAAATGTGTGGAATTTGTAAACTGATTACGTAATTATAACCAGTTCTGACTGAGGGGGAAATTCCATCAAGGACAGCAAATACAGGAAATCAAAGTACCAATTTTTTGGTACTTTGATGCTAAACCTAATGCTGCAAGCGTCTTTCGTATACTGAAAGATGAAGTAACAAAGAATCTTCAATTTTGGGACGAACTCTTTGTTGAAACGAAATTGTCAATGGATTTCTATGGTGGTATA
>JAQIXT010001437.1:0-15782 GCA_034700445.1 Stenotaenia linearis
TTTTTTTCAACATTTTTTTCAACATTTTTTTCCGCGTGAAAAAGTTTGATAAAAAGCTTTGTTGTGCGAAAACTTGACAAAAAAGGAATTTTCTTTATACGTTTCTTTTAATTGTAGACAAAGAGTTCGAATTAAATAAGGAAAATGGTCTTAGATGTGGTAATTATCCGTTTTCTTCTTTGTTTTATTTGCTGGCCTGGATTTATTGCTTTGCATGGCCTCACTATGATCATTTCTCCCTCTTTTCAACGGTTGGTGCCTTGGCATATTTTCCCACTTTTATAAACAAATAGACAGTACAAGTGGACTTGGAAATGATGTTTGGTGGCAAAGACCTTTTGGCCTGTTGGTTGTTGGTTTTTTTGTGTGGGGAAATGGATTGGTGGGTTTTAATGGGAGTTTTTTAGGGTGTGAAGTTGGGATTTGAATTAAAATTGGATTGAAATGAAAGTGGATGGAAGGAAGTTGTATTGTACTTGTAGTGTGTGAGTCAAGTGTGTGTGAGTAATTGGAGGAACTAAGAGGAGTATTTATAGGGTTTATGGATGGGGAAATGAGTTAATTTTGGTTTGTGGAGGTGGATTGAAAGGGGAATTTTGGTTAAAGGAGAAGTGGAAAGTGTGGTTATAAAAATAGGATTTTTTTGGGAGATTTATGGGGAAATTTGGGGAAAAAATTGGATATTTTGTCATAAAATTTGAAAATTTGATTTAATAAATTAGAAAGTTTTTTAAAAAATAACTTGAAACTAAAACTTCATTCACTTTATTGGTTAAAAAATTGAACTTTTGATTACACCAATTAAAAACTAGTTAAAAAATGAAAAAAATACAATTATAATAGTTTCCTGGAAGTAAACTTGTGAGAATTATGTTACTCCAAGTCTACAATTACATTTTTTCAAAAAAAATTTTCAAAAAATTTAAAATAAAAAAAATAAAATCCCACAATTTTGTTGGAAAAATACAAACATACAATTACACTCAAAGGGTGTACCCGACTACAGTTACATTTTTTCACAATATCCTTTCAAAACAAAATATTTCCCATTCTCCCTTCACAAAACCAAAATAATAGCAGACCACCTTGTCCACATCTCTTAAAATTCTTACATAACCGAATTTGGTCCCAAACCTTAGCCGAAAGCGACATTTTTGGAGAAAACTCATATCTGATCCAAAACTGCCCGACTTAGTAGGCGTATTTGGCCGATGGAATAAAAAACTTGATTTTCAATGCATCCAGCTAATTTCATTTGCTCCAAAGGGTTGTTACTGTTCAAAACACGTTTCCTTCCCTGTGGGAGACGAGGGGCTTGTGACCTAAGTTTACGCTATCAAGTTCACTCTTTTTATATTCAATCGCCATTTTTTTCTAGAAAATCCTCAACTCGCAATTAAATTAAGGGAAAAATAATTTTTTTTTCTCTTTATTTTAACGTGCGATGAGTGAGCGAAGAATGTTTGTCTTCAAATTACACTGAGTCATCTGTTTTCCATTTAGGATTTTATTTTTATCCTGCCGAGTGATTTGTTTTGAGTAAGATCAAAGGATAGTCTAATCTGTCACTTTTCATTTCCTGCACAAAGCTTTAAACCTGTCGGTGTTTTAATATACTGCGTTGTGTTTAAAGACAATTCTTCCGTCGTGTGAAGTGAACGACGATTTCTTCACATGGTTTGTACCTTTTAATTATTTTTTCTCGTGTTTACTTCCTCGTGTCGCAGAACATCCTTCTAGGAAGTGAAAAATGTTACCTAGAAGAAGAGAAAATTTAAAAAATTTTAATATATTTATTAATTCATATTATTATTTAATTACAGGTTGAAATTGAGAGAGTGGACTGTGATGGGACAATGGACGTAGTTGTGATTACCAGCAGACGGATACCGACAGCGATGGATGACAATCTTCTAACTAATAGAGGCAAACTTCTGAAATTGGCTGAGAATATTAAAACGAGGAAGAAACCGACTCCAAAGAAAACGTCGATTAATCTACGAGAAGATCCGAGTTTTACTAATATCGAACATTTGGTGTTTGGTACCTACAGATCTCGAGCATCTCCCGCACAAAGTGAGGGGAAAACGCAGGAGGATGTTAGCAAGAGACCGACACCCCACGAAAACACGGTTTGGTACCACTCTCTGGATAGAAGTAGACTAGTTGAAAATGGCGGTTTGCAAAACGGGATCTCGGCGGCTGAAATTGACATTGACCGAGTTCCAGATGATAATCAAAGTGAAGTTGGCGGTGCCAAACAACGGCCGGTCATCTCTCGAAGTAAACAGAAACCGCCCGTTCATTTAAATACGAATAGAAGTCCGCCCACGCGACTGGCTTTGACACCCAGTCCCAACGCTTCTCCAAACCAAGTGCTAATTAACGACGATCAGTCAAACAAAATCGTCGTTAAGGTCGCGCATTCCCTCGAAGATAAATCAAACATAACGTCCGTTTCGGTCACTCCTCGCTCCGAGACCTCATCCTCATCATTGAGCAACAGCAATTTATTGTCAGAACCGAGTGATTCGAGCAGCGATTCCATCCAAGGACAATGTTCGCCTCCCCCACTGGAAGTTAAACCTAATTTACGGAAAGTAGAGCAAAAATCAGAAGCAGTTAAACTTGTAAATACAAATGTGAAAAATCAGCATAAACCACCACCTACGGTGGCAACAAATAGGTCAGCGATGCTGAGACAGTCTCGAGTAACAACAGCTTCGCCCAAAGTCGCCAGCAACCTGACCAAATCGAATCTGCAACAAATCTCGCAACCGAAGAGCGATGGACTTCGCAAACCGTCAGTCAAGACCAAAGGAGCTTCGCTGAGTGCTTCTCGAGGGGGTTCCTTGAGTGGTTCGCGAAACTCCCTTTCGAGCTCGCGAGGCAGTTTGGTGAACGCATCGACGGCGACAAAGAACCAGTCGAAATTGCAGTCGAGCAAAAGTGTAAATCACAAAATCACGAAAGGATTCGACTCGAGTGTTTCTTCTAAGAAGTTGGATAAAGGACCATCGACTCAAAGACCGAAAACTACTTCCAGAAACGTAAACACGAGAAGTTCGGCTATTCCAACGATGCCGAGCAAGGCGATCAATGGGAATCGTCGTCCGTCCATAACCAGAGTTCAGATCAACGGAAAGGAATCGAATTTATCGAATGGTGTCACGAAAAAGTGCGAGGAAAAGCCGATGAACGTCGGATTGACGTTGGCTGTCGTTGGAAAAGAGTGTGTTGAAGTTCAAATGTCTTCGAGTCCCCCGGTGCTTCCGGTTGTTAAGGATATTGATGATGAAGTGAGGTATATAAGGAGTTTGCCGTCGCCGTTGAATTCGAGGTTGAATGCGTCGCCGGAGAGGAGTTATAGTTTGGAGAGACCGAATAAGCCGTTGTATACGTGGTATGATACGAGGAGACGGGGATTGCATTTTGGGAGTGCGGTGGACGGGGAGGTGGAGAGGGAGAGGATGCAGGAGATTGGGATACCGGTTCAAGAGGCGAGTCCGTTCAAGGCGAATCGATTGACGACGAGTTTGCCGAAGTCGTTTATAAGTCCGAAGTTTTCGATCGCGAGGAGGAAGTCGGAGGTGTTCGATAAAGAAGAAAATTTGGTAAGTTGAGTCGAAACAAATCAAAATATAATCGAACCCCGTTATAACGAACTCGTTTATACCTAAAACCTCGGTACAACGAAGGAATAAAAAATCCTCGATTAATAAATCCATAGACTTTGGAGTCTAAAAAATTTTGTTATAAGTGTAAAATATTTTGTTATAATGAAAACTCGTTATAACGAAGCGATTTTTTTGGTTTCAAGGATTTCGTTACAACGGAGTTCGACTTTTAAGTAATTTGACCAGATTCACTAAAGAACCAGTAAAACAGTCATCAATTGCTGTTAAATGAGATCACGACTCACGAGTAACACGATAAAATCAAAAATTCTAAATATTTGAATTTTTTTTATTATTTTAAGTGTTTGTCCTGTAATTGAAGTAATTTTTTTAAGCTTTGATGTACTTTATTGCCCTTTTAGTGAATCCAAACCCAATTGGTTAGGCGTGACCCTCAAAGTTATGTCTGGTATGAATCAGAGTAACTTAACGTTAAAACATTTTACGAGCTCGAAAACACAGTAACATTTACGACAGAAGGAAATGAATGCAATCTTGGCACGAAAGTGTTATCCACAGTCATGTTTTCAGACTTTATTAACAAACACAATGAATTTCATCAACTTTAAACACAAATCCTCCTTATTTATCACAAACAACAACTGGGGAACCCACCAAAGACGGATCGCTACGTCATCTTTTAACATTTTCACATTCATCTTAATTATTTCGAGCATCACGACACGACTCGTGCTTCTCTAATTGTTTCGACAATCACTCACCGCATTTCAATTAAAATAACTCAGGTGCCGTAAAATGTCAATTTTTCAAATATTTTTCTTTAAATTGCCTTGTTTATGTCCCATTCCTTTTAAGGCGTCGGTGGCTACTTTTGGCCTTCACACAGTGAACTTATTTTGTTTGCCCATCGACCCCTCGTCTTATCAAATCGGTTTGGCCTCTTTACGCAATGCCACTTGGGAGATCCGAAACCGACGGAATAACACACCTTTGAACGGAAAATTCTCGATTTTATGAAAATTTATCGAGAAGTTACGTAAGAGATGTTTGTTTTGAGACTTTCGACTACCCACCGACCGGATACCCACATCCCGTTGCCTAGCAACCGAGATTCGCTTTGTATTCTGCTCGTGTGAGATTTAACCAGGTGAATGGAGGTTCGGGTCAATCAGGTAAAGGAGTGTGTGAAATTTTGTTGTTTTCGTGTTTTGTGGTTTCGGAATGTGGAAAATGCGTGGAATTTTCGTGTTCTCTGTGTGAACTGTCTTATTAAAAAAAAAAAAAAAAAAAATTCTGACACAGTGATGGAGAAGGGTTATTTCCGGTCCAGGGAGGAAATGAGTGTCTGCAGACGAGACATTTTTTCCTCCCCTACTCCCCCCTTATAGGGACTCATTTTCCTTGGCGTCGCCTCCTTCGGGTTCACATTTTTTGCGGGAGGAGAGGATAATTAAAGCGATAACGACTATCTTTAAAGAGGAATGGAATTAGTGACAATTGGAGCGAGAATAGAGTCGGTGGGAGTTTTTTCGGCGAGATAAAGTTGAGAAAAATTCAAAAAAACGTGACTTAGGCCTAGTCTATTTCGATTCAATTTTTTTTATATTTTTGTTTTGTTTGTACAAGAAAAACAGTAAATCTTAACTGCAACTTTATCTCCCCGACTGTTAATTACCATTTCCAGCCATCTTTCAAGACCAGTTTCAGCCCCGGGCAGATGTTCGAGGAGGGAAAACGGGGGGAGAGCTAAAACCATTGAGTTTGCAAGTATTTTGCCTCGTGCCACCTGGCGGGGGAAGGGAATGGAAAAAATCCTCTCTTTCTGTATTCCCTGATCCCATTCACATGATGAAACGCCAGCTGCACGCCTTCGAACCATGCCATGCCATTACGAGCGCATTCACCTGCCGTTGCTGCACGTGCTGGGCCGGACGCCATTTTGTGGGTGAAGTTGTCAGTTGTGTGGAGCGCGCGAGAGTGATGCACGGTCGTGAGTTGTGATGGAGGAGTTCTTTGTTCCGACGACTGGGAAAGTGTTTGGGAGAAAAACGATGCATAAAGTGTTGGACGTGCTGTGGGTGCTCGAGAAAAAATATATTCGAGGATACGGCGCTATTTCAGAGGATGATTTATTAACGGTAGGGTGAAAAGACTCAAATAACCAATTTTGAGATCTGATTTTTCTCATTTTTTCATTCCTTGACCTCTTTTTGGTCACCTCATTCACACTTTTTAAATTTTTTTTTCTTTTTTTGAAAGGATATTGTGTAGGATATCGTTTTATGATGGTGATTAGACGTGGTGATGTGTTTAGTTTGCAACGAAGGTCAATACAATGAGGGTTTTTAACCTGATTGAGACGTTGTTTAATTTCCTACAGACTGGCCATCTGTGTCTCCTTCCAAACTGAGGTCAAATTTCCTGAGGAAACACGCGGGTTTTGGAAAACGAGTAAATCAGTAACAGCTGTTGTTGTGAGGGTAAATTTTTTTTTTTAAAAAGAAAAATTTTTTCCTTGAAGAAAATAGTTATCATATTTGATATGTAATTGTAATACATGGAATTTAGGTTTTGTTCTGAAAGAATGAATATCCTTGAATATATGTTGATTACAACTCGGCTTTTCTTACTTTACTTTCTGTAAGGAAAACCTGCTGTGCCTTGAATTTCAACATTACAAACCATTGTCTTCTTTCAAATGTAAATTATATTTTGAAATAAGTTAAAATCGATAAATATTTACTGTTTTCTTTAAACTTAACATCCGTAGTTTTGACGGGAAAAAATCGTGCCGTTGACTCAAGATAATTCCAGCAATTAGATTTTTTTATTTTTTTATTTTTAAAGAAAAATTTAAAAAAAAAATTTTAATGGTATAGGTGGAGATCTTACATTGCAGGGTTAGAACGGTTGTTTTAATAACTTATTCCGTAATTCAGATGTAAAACAAAAGGTAATTGGTAGAGTTAGAAATCCAAGAATCCGTGTTTCCTCAGGAAGTTTTGTGGATTGCAATAGAAGCTATTGTGCGTTTCCTGTGTTTTGTCAGTTTATTCGAATGCTTCTTCGAGGTCTGACTGATTATTCGAAAAAATGGCACCGTCTAGTCGGTGGATCAAGTCTGAGTTTGCGTCCTGCTGTTCGTGGCCTCTTAATACATGCTGTTGGCCTTGGTTGAGATACTTATTGCAGGTTTATTCCATTCGAATTGCGGTATTATAATGTTAAATTGTATTTTTCTCTCTTTTAAGGAACCAGAACCGTCTCTAACGTCGCAGAGTGATAATAAATACGACAGATTATCAAAACAGTCGTCGGTCAGTTCGATTTTCGAAGAAAGTTCGCAGATAAAAGCAAATATTTCACCGAATTTAAAGGAAAATGAACCGAATTTTGAGGAAAATTCACAAAATTGTACCGAAAATGAAAATAGGACGCCGACTCAGTCTCCGCCTTCATCGCCTTCGACGCCCAACGTCAGTTCGCCGTGCGGACGACCTCACGGGAGCGCCGGTTGCCTCAGGTGCAGTTCGGGTGGGCAGAAACTGGCGATGGAACTGCGGCTTCTTCACAGAGACCACTCGATGCCCAAATGCGTGCGGAGGATCAAAGCGTCGTCTTCGCCTTCGTCGTTCAGCATGAGTCCGACAGACCTAAGTGCCTCTGACAGTGACCTAAGACGTCCGTGGTCGCAAGTGTACTCGGAAGCAGAAGCCCAAAGGGTCCTGCAGTCGAAAACGCGAGCGCTGGAGAGCATCACGTTACCGAACAGCACGACGTCGAGTTGCGCCGACCTCTCCATCGGTCATCACAACGTTTCGCCGACCTCCCCGCCGACCACGGCCACCTGCAAGATGCTGTTGCCACAAATGAGCATGCCGTCGATGTTTTCTTCGCGGTGTTCGTCCCTCAGGGCCCCCGGGGTGCGAGGGTCGGCGAACACGATGGAAAGCGTGCTGCAGAAGTTTAGGAAGAGTTTTTCCTTGCGGTTTCAACGTCATCGAAGACCGACGTCGCCGTTGTCAGTGCATTCTAGTAGTACCACGACGTTGCCCGACGCCGGGAGTTCGCAGACCGACGTCGTGATGCAGGACGAGGGAGACGAGAACACCGTGTTTCGATTCGGACCTTTGGTGTGGCGGTCGTCGAAGGAGAAGAAGAGTAAATGCAGGAAGGAGAAGGAAAAGGAAGTGAAGAATGTCGGGAAATGTTCGAGTCCGGACAGCGGGATCCATATTGAGGTTTTGACGAATGGAAATCAAATCAACGCACAAAATCAGACTTTTTCTCCGGTTTGCGCGCCGTCGCACCCGATTTTGAAGCACAAATCCCCGTCGTTGCGTCTGGAGTGCCAGAAAAAGCCGTTGACGGTCGTGAGTTCGTCGGTGAGCCTGGAGAGCGACGATCAGTGTCGGAATACTTCGGATTTGGGGAGTTCCGAGGTGATTGAACCCGATTATAATTTAATGCGGATAAATCAGAGGAAATCGAGTGGAAAAACGTGCGAACAAAGAAATAAATTGAGGAGATCAGTGAGCCAGCCGATGGAAATGGACAAAATGGCGAGCGCGTTGTCGTTAGCGCACTATCAGGGTAATTTAATCGAATTTTATTAATAAAATAAAATTATTTACTGATTATAATTGTATTTTAGGTCATTCTGATCACGAAGATTCCTCGAGAGGTTTGTGCACGCATTCGGACGAAGAGAACTTAACTGACGAAGATTCGTCGCCGTATCGTAAGAAAAAACACAAACACCACGTTCGATTGGCTTGGTCCGAGTATTTCATGTACGCCGAAGCGCTTTGGGATCACGTGACAATGGATCCTGATGAATTGCCCTTCAAAGCGGGCGATTTGGTCGCGGTTGTCAATTGCAGCGATCGTAATTGGTGGTGGGGCGCTTTACAAGATCGAATGGGATGGTTTCCAGCTGATTTTGTGCGTGCTCGTGTGAATCAGTCGGGTGAACCGAACGGTGAAAATGAATGCAGCGATCGATTAAAAGACAGTTCGTCGATGAAGAATAACATCAATAAGTCGATTAATAACAACCAGATTCGGACCAATGTGATTAAGGAGATTGTGAGCACGGAACGCGATTTTGTACAGCACATGAAGGATGTTATAGAAGTAATTTTTATTTTAAAAAAAATTTAAAAATTGAAATTTTTAATTTTAAAAAAATTTTTTTTTATAGGGTTACTTGAAACAAGTTCGTAAGCGGCCCGACATGTTCCCGGAAGAGCGAATAAATGCGATTTTCGGAAATATGGAGCAAATTTATAGCTTTCAAAGTGGATTTTTGCAGAAATTAGAGGAATGTATAGACTGGGATTCGCCACATCAAAGTTGCGTCGGCGCTTGTTTTGTAAATCACAAAGATGGATTCCAAGTGTACTCGGAATACTGCAATAATCATCCTCAGGCTTTGAGTGAATTACAGCAGCTTTTCGCCATTCCAAAATACTCACATTTTTTTGAGGTAAAATTTTAAATAATTAATTAAATTTAAAAGATTAATTATTTTTTTTATTTCAGGCGTGTCGATTACTTCAGGAAATGATCGACATATCTTTGGATGGTTTTTTATTGACGCCAGTTCAAAAAATTTGTAAATATCCGCTTCAGTTGGCAGAATTACTGAAATTCACCCCGGACGATCACCCGGACCAACCGCACGTATCTGAAGCGTTGCAGACGATGAGACAAGTTGCGCATTACATCAACGAGAGGAAGCGCAGAATGGAGTGTTTGGAGAAAATCGCCAGTTGGCAGCTTTCGGTCGAGGATTGGGAGGTCGGAAATTGATAAATAATTCATAAAAAATTTTAAAATTTAAAATTTAAAATTTATTTCGTCTTGCAGGGACCCGATGTGCTGGACATTAGTTCCGAACTGATTCATTCTGGCGATGTGACAAAAGTGACTACTTCCTGGTCGAGGGATTTAACTCTTTTCTTGTTCGATCATCAGTTGATAATTAGCAAAAGAGTGCGTAAATGAGATCAATAATGCAAAACGAGAGAATTTATTAATTCTTTAATTAATTCGGCAGGATCTGCTCAAAAGGAACACGTTTTGCTACAAAGGTCGCATAAACACGGATCAGAGTGAAGTCATTGATCTTCCAGATGGACGCGACACGCAATCTGGTCTTATCATTCGTCACGCTTGGCGCATGTATTGCAGCGAAAAGGCCAAGTGGGTCACTTTCTGCTCAAAGACGTGTGATGAGAAAAATAGGTGGATGAAGGCATTTAAAGATGAGAGAAATCGGGTCGAAGACGACGAAAAACAAGGTAAAATAAGTGAAAAATAGAAGTAAAATAAACGAAATTAATTTTTTAAATTTTGTTTTAAAGGATTTGTTCTATCGGATCGAGCAAAAACAACGGCAATGACAGTTGCCAGAAGTAAATTAAAGAGAAGTAAAAGTAAGAATTTTAATTTTTTTGATTGAATTTTGAACGATTTTAATAATTTTTGTAATTTTTAGGTAAAAGTGGTAAAGAATTTCTCCCCGGTCGCCACGTTTCTCGAGTCAACGTCCTGACGCATCACGGTGATCCACGTGCACTCAAAGGAAAGACTGGCAGCCTTCCTCACGGTCTCGTTTTGAGTAGTGCCAAGAAAAAGAATTCTTCCGGATGGTTCGCATTTGGCAGCAGTAACAAAAAACAAAAGAGATGAAAGGATTCGCAGGATGAGGCTAGTTGGACGCGAGCCAAACCGAGGTGAAAACAACGAGGTGCTACTAAGTCAGGAAAGAGAAAATTGAAAGTGTCAGCTGTCCTTTATCTTCCTAATCGTCTGAGATAAAGAACTTATAAATTACCATCGAAAAGAATCAATTTTTCGTTCCAGTTATTTTTACTTTCAAACATTTTCGTGCCTTGTCTTGTAAATACGTCCGTATACATATTATACATAAATATATATAAATATTTACTTATTTGCCTTTTTTAAATATTTTTTTGTTAAAATTTTTTTGCCAAATGTACTTGTGTATTTAAGTGTTAAGAAAAGACTGGTTTTTGAGAAATTCTTTTAAAATGGAATATTTATTGTAAGAGGATGATGAAATTACAAATTAAATTATTTTTCCTTTCTTTTTAAGTCGATGAATTATTTATTTCAACAGTCGTGTTATTCTCCTGCAGTGCTGAGTTTTCATTTCCTGCAGCGCTTCCTCAAATACATTAGTCATGTGGATTAAATTGACAGGGTCAGTTTGAAGAAAAATAGGAGACTCTGAATTTTGATTTAGTTCGAGCTTTAAAAGGAACGTGGGAGTCACTTGACGCCGAAGGGAACGCGAAGCTACCTGTGGGAAGAAGGAAAAAATCAAATATTGTTTGATTGACCGATCGATTCCTCTATTTGATTGATCGACTGTTTTTCCTCACGTTTATATCTAATCTCCATTCTAAGTTGCGATAACTGGGAAATTCCGGCAAAATAACACGCAGTATCTGCCTCAAATCCGATTGATTTCCTTTGTAAAATGAATACAATTCTTTCTGCTGTTCTTCGCTGAACCCCAACATGAGGGTGGAGTCCAGAAAATCTATTTCTGTCACCTAATTTTTTTAAAAAACAAAATGTCTATCAGATTACAGTTATCTCGTTCAACAGACGTCGTTTTTTATTACCATTTTTTTCACACATTCGAGGAAGAAATACATGAGTCCCTCGACTCCTTTTTGGACCACAGAAGCGTCGACACCGAGTTTTTCTAAATAAAAACAAATATTTAATATATGGACCACTTTGAGAGCTTGCCACTTACGTGCCGCTGCGTTGTATACTTTGACATTGATGCCTTTTTTGAGAAATTCAATAGATATGCGACAAAACTCGCTCAATACTACGAAACACTCGATCAATATTTTTCCAACACAAAACTACCGTTATCGCTTACCATCCGTTGGCAATGTAACGAGATACGTTAAATGTTCTCTGTGATCGGTATCGAACACCAACAGCCCCATATTTATAATAAAATAGATAAATTTTGTCTCATTACAAGTTTACATCAACACGCCGCCATATTAGTTCGGTGGTGTCGTCTGGTGAGTTGAATAAAAACTATTTAGAGAGCGCCAAAACAAATAAAAAATAAATTATATCACACGCTACAGGTCACGCAACTTCCTACAAAAATAAAATTTCTAAAAGTTTATATCAAAAAAATTCATAAAAGCATTTTTTATTATTATCAACGTAATACGGAACGCCGACCTTGACGACCGGTTCGACTGTGTCTATAAACAAACCAAACAAACAAACAAACAGACACGAGGTCGTAAAATAAATAGCCCTTTTATGCACGGGGTAAGTGAAGTTTATAAATCGATGTTAAGATGTGATTTTCACCAACTATTTTTATTTACTCCCAAGGTTCAGCGAAGAGCGTCGTTGCGTTTTACGGTTTTACGGTTTTACAACGGAACAAAATTGTAAATTCAAATTCAACGCACGACAGAGGAAGAAAAAGACGTAGAAAGTGACTTTGATTCATTGATTGTCCATTTATGGGAAGAAAATGTGAGAAAATGCCTAAAATTGTTGTCTCTGGAGTGAACCGATAGTGCCACATGACCGCAGAAGACTTTCCGATAGCACAAAATGAGTTATTGAACAATAGCCGGTTGCAAACTAAACCGTGAGTGTGATTAAGGGCAGCCGCTGTGTGCGATGTGAAAAGCCGGAGGATTAATTTGAGGTCGGTGGTTTCTTTGTTTGCTGATGGACAAGTTTAACCCGTCAGTTGCGTTGGACAAAATCGTATTGATCACTCTGTGGCCTTACAAGACCGCGGTGAATCAATATGCTAATAATTTTGTGACATAATGAACCCGAAATGACGAGTTACTGTCGTCATTTGAGCGAGGAATTTGAAAAATTGACTTTTCTAATTATCGTTCCTTTGCCAAATGGCTGAAAAATCAATTAGTTTGCAACGAAAGACGAGAAGGATTTCTTTAATAAATTTCAGTAATTAGTCTTGATTCTTCTTAAGTGTGAAAATAAATTTGAATGCAACTGGCTGGGAATTTTTAATTATTTTTTTTTCTTTTTAGATTTTTTCTTCCTTTATTACCCCGAATTAAAGGGGGCGGAACGTCAGTGTGTAATCCTCCAAGCCCAAGTGCAATTTCGTCGTTTCCATTCATGCGATGCAGAAACATAAGCTTTTCCAAGCCAAAAATCAATTTGGTTTGCTGGAAAATCACTAGTGATTCACATTTCACGCTAAATTCACCGAAAATTAAAATAAAGGTAAGACTGATTAGGCTTATTCAACTTTTCGCCTAATTCGAGTTTTATTTGATTTTCAATCGAGTGCGGGACATGTGTTTCACTGTTTTATAAACTCGTATCGAATGTAGACCTCAATCTTTTATTTTTTTTTAAATTTTTGTAATACTGGAATTCTATTTCACAGTTCTTTGCTCATTCAGATTTGTTTAACGAGATAAAGATGGGAAAAAATTTATTGAACTTTTTTTTTTTTTTTGAATTTTTTTTTTGAAGTTTTTGAGGGACGATATTAATGGATTTTTTTTCCTTCAGTTCTTTAAATGTATTGCAGTTGGATTTTAGTGACAGTTTGAGAAATACTGTAATTGAAAACGATTCCTTTTGAAGCTGTAAATGCGCTTTC
Source organism: Stenotaenia linearis (assembly GCA_034700445.1). Classification (NCBI taxonomy): domain Eukaryota; kingdom Metazoa; phylum Arthropoda; class Chilopoda; order Geophilomorpha; family Geophilidae; genus Stenotaenia; species Stenotaenia linearis. The sequence goes on from JAQIXT010001437.1 coordinate 13,312, forward strand.
CACTTCTTTTCCAGTCACTCTGCAAACATAAGTTGGCAAGTTTTTTTTATGTGATTTGATTAGGTGAGGAAGTGGGGAAAGTTTTGAAAAGTGAGGGATTGAGGTTTGTTTTGAAAGTGTGTGGGGGTTTTTGATTTTTTTTTGTTAAAGGGGAATTTAAAGGTAGTGAGAGACCGATATGTGTGAAGGTTTTCAGGCGACGGGCTGTTGCTAATTGGGAATGTATGGGAAGTGAGGTAATAATGTGTACGAGATTTTGAAATCGTGGAATTTTATGGTGGGATTTTAGTGATTTCTTGTAAGATTTCAGTTGATTTAACTGGAATTCGTCAGATTTGAGTGAGGTAACTGGAATTAACTAATTTATGCACGTGGACATGCAGAAATTATTTGATTTCAAAATGTTTCAGTGGAATTTTTGGATTTCAATGAATTTCGAAATCCAAAGAATGGGATTTTACTGGATGTTGGGTTTCTCTGTGATGTTTCTGTTTGTCCTAAGAGATTTGGATAGTAGTAGATTTCTCTTTGATTTCAATAAATTCACTTGGATTTCAATAAATTCACTTGGATTTCAATAAATTCACTTGGATTTCAATAAATTCACTTGGATTTCAGTAGAATTCATTTTGATTCTTGGGTTTATGAAGATTTCACTTGAATTTCTGGAGATTTCACTTGAATTTAAATAGATTCACTTGAATTTCAGAGATTTCATTTAGATTTCAATAGATTCACTTGGAATTCAGTAGACTTTATTTGGTTCAACTGGATTTCAATAGACTTTACCTAGATTTCAATGAATTTTTTGTGATTTCAGTAAATTTCACTTGAATCTCACTAGAAACGACAAACTCATGCACTTGCACCACCAGATTTCAACATTTATTGGATTTTATATAACTTCAGATGACTTCCACTGATTTCAGAATATTTTAGAAATTTCCGACTGCTTCCTCCATTTAAAATTCAAAGTCCTCTCTTGTGTGAAATTCCACAAATGTCATCTCCCATATTCTTAAATTATTCAACGCTAAACTGGAAGAAAATCTGTCGACAACTTTACATCACAAATTCATAACTAAGACTCTTTCAACTTTTATTTAACATGACTTTCTCGTAGAAAACGAGGTAATTTTCTCTCTAATAATGTTTTTGCGCTTCAAACTCAAAGAAATTTTCACGTACCTGCTTAAACTTTAAAATTCCAATTTGAAAGGTGGTTAACATGAATAGAAAGATGGTTTCTATTATCATAATTCGGTGCATCAAAATCCATAATGTTACTTTATAATTAAATTGCATGAATGCACAAGAAACCTTGACAACTTTTAAAAAAGGAAGAAAAAAAAACACAAAATTATTTTGTAAAAAAAATTGAGATCTTTGAAAAAAAAATTGAAAAAAAGTTTTCCCCCAAAAAATCTATAAAATCTACAAAATGTGTAAAAAAATTTACAAAATCTTTAAAAAAATTAAAATCTTAACGAATTTTTTCAAATTTTCATGAATTTTGTCGAAAATTGTTCTGATATTCGAGATAATTCATGAAAATTTTTCCAAGATTATAGAACATTCATTAAGATTTTAATTTTTTTTAAGATTTTGTAAATTTTTTTTTACAGATTTTGTAGATTTTATAGATTTTTGAGAAAAAAAAATTTCAAGTTTTTTGTAAATTTTGTAAAGAAGATTTTGTAAATTTTGTGAATTTTTCCTAATTTTGGAACATTTTCATTAATTTTCTCGAATTTTTGCCAAAATGGAAAGTTTTTCTTCAGAATCTTTGTAAAAAAAAAAATTACAAAATTTACAAAGTCTTTTTTTTTACAAAATAAAAAAAAAAAATTTACAAAATCTTTTTTTTTTTTTTTTTTTTTTGGAGTAAATCCAAACCTCCACTTAAATATCACGGAGTGTGTAGTGTAGAGACAGACAGAATTACTATTTTAATGTGTTGGGATAAAGTCGAGTCACGTGATTACAGCTCCCGTCGTAATTATATATAAATATAATTGTGAGAGATTAATTTTCCCATTCCCACCTGTTACCAGTAATTTGCTTCGTTAGCAGAGTGCATTATGGGCTGTGATCCTGTTGTCGGATCTAACTCGATGAGACGTTGAGTTTTGCCGAAATTTTTTTTTTCAATGACGTAAGCGAGGCGACAAATTAATTGAATGGTAATCGAATTATGTGATTTATTTATGGTTAGAAATCGATTTTGTTTTTGTTATCTTTGAATTATGTAGGATTACGGTGAAGGATTTGTGTGTAAATCGATTTAATTTGTGGAGTTGATTGGTGATTGGAGATAGTGTTCGATTTGTGTCCGGTTTGAAAGTTTCGGATTGGGATTCTGATTGATGACGTACGAAATTTGTGGATTTTTTTTTCTAGTAAGAGTTTTGTCCGATTTTTAAAATGATTTTTTAAAATCCAGATTTGTGATTTGAAAAGTTTTGATCCGA